>WEKX01028716.1:97554-128643 GCA_013390025.1 Pitta sordida | reverse complement strand
CTCATCTCTATCGACTGTATCAAGAGACACTTGAAGAGACCTTTCATTATGTAAGCAGCTGTCTTTACTATTAAAGACAGAGGCAAAAAAATCATTAAGTATCTCTGCCTTTTCCTCATCCCCAGTGATGATGTTGCCCTCCTTATCCAGTAGAGATTGGAGATTGCTCTTGTCCCTTTTTTTGCCATTAACGTACCTGTAAAAGCCTTTCTTGTTATCCTGTATATTAGTAGCCAATTGAAGCTCAAACTGAGCTTTTGCATCTCTAATTTTGTCAGGAAAAGTACTAGTAAATAAGGTAGTCAAGGCCCATGTATGAGAAGGAAGACAAGAGAGAAAGAAAGAGAGAGAGAATCACAAGTGTGATACAGTTGGGTCTCCTATACCAGGGTACCAGGGTCTTATTTGGGTCCTGCAAAGCTCTACTTCCACATTGAATGGCAGCTCATTAATATGCAAATTTGTCCTACACCCTCATGCAGGCCCCTGGCGCTGTTTCGGCACTGTATTGTTTGCCATGACGGCCGTGCCAGGGTGAGAAAGCGGCAGGGCCACCACCGCCACTGTCCTGGGAGGAAGTGGCAGGGCCGTTGCCGCCGCTGCTGTCCCAGCATCAGGAAGTAATGGGGTTCTGCCATCATGGGGAAAGGTACTCACCTCACAGGATGTATCTTAAGGCAGGATTTATTCCTTTTCATTGCCACACATCCCATCCATTTCTCCAGTCCCAGTACAGTTAAATTTTCTGTTGCATTTTTATTTTTCCTGCTCACAGCCATTTTGTAACATATGGCCTTTTAGGTGTAGATGTGCAACTGCTTACATAACTTAAGGCTTACTGGAGTACAATAACCTAGGTATACAACAGATGTGTGAATGAACACATGGACGAATATGCTGTGGATACAAAATGACAATGAATCAGCTTTATTCTGCTTCTCCTGTGGAGTACACCTGTCTGCTGCTGGCAATACACGTGCCTCCAGCCAGCAAGACTTCCTCATCCAAAACTAGGCTTAGATCTTCTTTCCCCTATTACTGCACTGGGATTCCGTCTTCTACACCTCATTCGCACAAGTCATCTATATGTTTGTTTAAGTATTTCATTAGCGTATTCAAGTCAGATCCCCAATAGACTTGAATGTGATACACACAAATGCAAGCAAATAAGCCTAGGCAAGCAAACACAAGTATACCAGTGAGTTCACAACAGGTTTAAAACAAATTCCCAGAAAGGAGATTAAAAGTTGTGACACCTTTAGCTGTAAAAGAGTGAGTCACGTTAGCTAATCCCTACTGGTAGTATGCTTCCCCTTTAAAGGGTGCTCTGTTACTTATGTCATGAAGGGAGCTTCCCCAGAGGAGTCTCAAGTGTAGTCTTCTGACAGATGGAACTAATCCAGAGGTCAGATATTAGCTCCTGGCTCCTGCTCCTTCACTCTCAGTGGGTAATGCAAAACTGATGGAGCTACTCACATCCAGCTGGTAATTAATTGAGGAGTCTTCACGTGGGATAATTCTGCTATGAATGAGTTTACTCCATCTGCTTTTCCCTCTGACATGTAGATGTGTAGTCTGAGTGCAGAGATTGGTATATTTGGCTTCAGCAGTCTAGAGGGGGATCTTTACAGGACTGAAAATTACAGAAAACCTTGGAACAGTAGAGAAATTAAAATATGCTATGAAGTAGAATGTCTAGGCAAGTAGTTGCAAAGCTTTCTTGAACATTTATTAGAATAAAAATGACTTGTTACATGAACTGGGAAACTAAGGGACCCCTTCGTCCAGCTTTACAGATTCAGGTTCCATAGTTGTTCCCTATAACCCTCCCATCCAAATACCCAACACACAGGCCTGCTTCTGCACTCCCATCCTTCTCTTAATTTCTGTGTTTAGAATGCCTTGATTTCTCTGAGACTGCAATTGCTATGCCAAAACTGATTCACAAGTTCTCAGGGAGCTGGGGCTGACAAAATGCAAATGCAAGGGCACAATTTCCTGGGGCCTTCTTCCCTGCGTGGAAACAGGAGCATTTCTTATTGTGTGGAGTTACCTCATAGATAGTGTGACAGAAAGCAGCCTCTGAAGCAGCAGTGAATCTTTTACTAGCAAATCTTTCCTATTTAGCATCCTCAATGGCTTTGCCGCCAACAGTTTAATCACCTTAGAAAGCCATGGATCCCTCTGACAGTAAAGGACACTACCTAGAATTACCTCATCTACTTCTTCCTGTGGCTATATTGTCAGACATTATCAGCAAATATTTGCTTGTTATAGACTGTCATTGGGGAAAAAAACATGCCAGTCTTCCTGCCTTCCAGGTAACTAATGCTTTGTTGTTTATCCAGCAAAGACTGTCTTGCTCAAATTGTTCTTTCTGTGTATATTGCTCATCCAGACAGGCTGACAAGTGACAAGCTGCACCCACAAGCACAAGTAATTCTCAGTATATAAAGAAGCAAAACCTTTGTATTTCAAATGGCATGAGTTTGTTTTCTCATTGTCCCCATCTGCTTCTTTCTAACCTCCATCTTACAGTTGATACAGAGGATAGGGTAGGATGAACATTTCTGACAATGGCAAGCTTTATTGTTTGTAAAAAGAGAAAAACTGCTGTATTTTATAGAAAAAGATGGATTTTGGAGCAGGAAATTTCTATGCGTTTCAATCATACTTTCTCAGGTTTAGTATAAAATCGTAAAAATGCTCTACCTAATGCTTTAAGATTCAAGTGCTCATTCTCTCTGAAAATATGTATTAAGAAACATTCTATAGTTTTGAGAAAACATGAGAATTGAAAACTCCCATATTCCTCCTCTTTTATTTCCTTACTCTTTTGTATTACCTTACTGAAAAAAGTGAAGCCTTTATTTTATTTGGTTTAGGTTAAAGAGAAAGGTAGGAGTTCCAATTGAAATGCAGATAGCACCTGCACCTTTTGTGCCTGTCTCCTGAAAAGCACAAAGGAATCACAGGCTGAGACTACCATGTAAAGTTGTGATACATTGTTAAACATACATTACTAGAAAACAAGATTTTCAGTATAGTAATGTGTCTAATGAGTGTTTTAAGAATAATTGTGAACTATAGTAATAATAAATCATACAGGAAATACCAGTTCTTAATTAATGGCCTATTATTTTGGTAAAAGTGTAGCTGCTTTACGTGCATATAATTAGGTGTATCAAACACTGCAAAGAAGCCTCCATGACTACGTGCTATTTTACTTTTCCTCATCAGATTTAGGTGGGTTTTTTAAAGTTTTTTAGGTTTTTTTTTAAAGCTATAGATTACGTAGGCTCACTCTTAATCTACAAACCCTTCTTTTATGTTCATATATATAAGACATGAAAAAGGGAAAATTTTCAGTCTTTCTAAAAACCAGCATTAACATGAATCATGCAGAAAAGTGTGTGAGTTTATTACACTGTTCCTCTAAACATTGCATTTTGGAAAGGCATCTTCAACTACATTTCAACCTCAAAGTCATTTGCTGAAAGACAAATTATTTTGTTTTAGTCCTTAACAACCAAGAAATAAAAATTTATTTGAAAGTATTTTGTGCTTAAATACTGATGGTGTTTTCTCAACAACATGAAAATACATGTTGTGCTTTTCTCCCATATAGGCTTGGTTTTCTCATGCTGTAATTCATAGCAACTTATAAGCCTTTATTTCTTTTCCTATACAAGGAGTCATGTAACTCAGAGTGTTTTCCTGTTGTGACTGAGAAGATGAGGAATTATAAAAGACTAACACTACAATTTAACGCTTCAGAGGAACAGTGTATATCATTACTCCTCTGTAGCCAAGCACACTAATTAATATTTATTGCACCTGTCAAACCAGTAGCCATGGTCAATCCATTGCTGCAGCAGTTCAATGAGAGGCTGGGCACCATATTTCTCCTTGGCAGGCATGTTTAGGTCATCAACAAAGACAAAAGCCCTTTTCCCCAGTGGAGCACTGTAAACCCTCTTCTTTCTCCTGCAAAATTAAACCATTAATTTTATTCATGTTAATTTTCATCTTATTTTAAGAAAGGAGAAAATAGAGAGAGAGGAAGAAGAAAAGATGAGAAGAAAGAAGGAAGGAAAATCACACACTTTCAGGGGACCCTGCCTGACGTTATTATTAGAACCAGTTCTTTCGGAATCCATGACCTTTTATTTTTATCAGATGTGCCGTAAAGGTCACAGAAACATGGGGAGGACATAGTTATAAATCCACATGGAGTTTAATCAAAGGTGGCACATTGTTCTGAAGTAAACAAGCTAATAAAACTATTCCAGTTTAAACTAAGGAGGAAAAAAAAGGAAAATAAAAACCCCTTTCTTAAAGATTGTTGACAAAACTCTGATGAACCTGAACATATAAATGAAATTAATTAGGCATGAAGGATTATAATAAGCAAATGTAGGTGTTGCACCTACAGTAGGCTCTTAGGCACCCTGAGCGAAACACTTTTATTTCCAGTCCCGCACCTTGTTCCAAAGCATGTGGTGCAGTGTGCTCTTGGGGAGGTGCATTCACTCCGGCTAATTACAAGAAAATAAGAACTTCAACTAAAGTAACTTCAGTTCTGCCAGCATGTATCCTGATTACACCACAAACACTTATAACACGGTGAAGTGACAACACAAGTGGAAGAGAGCTGAGATATGACACCCTGTATTTCTGCTTGTAGTGTGACAACAAACTTTCATTCTAGGTCTGTCTGCAGTGTCAGGAAAAGGCTGGGGTGCTCCAGTATGGGTACTTCTTAAGCCAAGGAGTCAAAAGTAAGATATTGGTTCTACTCTTTCTCAAGCTGAATTTGTTGTACTGGGACTATGGGAACTGTGTAACATACCTAAGACACAGGAGGGTCTGGCAATGCAAGGTCAAGAGGTGGTGTTGAAATACCAGCTACCAAGAGCAAAAGTAAAGCAAGCTCAAACTCCACTGGTTAGAAGAGGAGGAAAGCATTTGGATTTCTTTTTTTTAGAAGATAAAGCCCAGTTCTGCAAGAGTCCTTGCAAAGACTGAATCAGATGCCGGGATTTATAGAATGCTTTATTAAAATGGTCAGTGAATGAGTGTTTTAATGTTATAGGTGCATATTAATAGCATCATGCTTCTCTCTCCAAAATACCATGTACTGGATTTTCAGTAGATGTACAATGCTCAGAGAAATAGACTAACTCTTTGAAAATCTTGCTGGCTGTCTAAATAACTCTTTGAAATAAGAACTTGCTGTCAAACCTACTAAGGTACATCTTAAAATCACTTTAGCAGTTACATGACTCAACAGATGTCTAAATACCTTAGGAAATACAACCCTTTGTGGTTAGATATACCAGGACAGATGTATACGTATTTTGTCTTTTACACTAAGGCTTGTTACTCAGACGGGTCTAGATACACTGGGAAGATTTAGGTCATGCCACACACAGCTTTTAAGCACTCTGCCTTTTTAAGGAAACCACAGCCCCAGGATGGATCCTTGAGGCTTCTCCAGATAGTGAGAAAAACAGGTTCAGAACCACCACCTGCCAATGTTTCTATACAAGGACATTATCCTCCAGGAGACTGCAAGTACCAGAGCAAGTTTAAATCCCACTGTTTAAAGCAGAGTTAGGGACCCCTCTGCTCTTTTTCCTCATCAGCCCATGTAATGGCTTGCTGCTTAACAGTACAAGAAACAGGAACTGTGCCAATCCCAGGAAAATGCCTTGGGTAGGCATTTCCCAGCAATCCTGAGGAATGGCATAAACCCCTACACAGGTAGATGAGAGGCCTGAGCTTGAGTCCCCAGCTCCCAGTGGGCAAATGCAGGCTGCCAAGGAGCTGGAGTCAGAGCGGGGGAGGCCGGCTGCAAATGCTGGAGGCATTGAAATGAGCACTAAGTGCCGGCGTTTGTCTTGTCAGTCTAACCTATATTTCTTAGCTCTTTAATTCCTCTGCAGGGTTTATTACACAAGTCTGGTGAAATGTATCAAGAACTACACTGTGATCTGACCGTGGAAAGAAGTAATTTTCCCTCTGCAAATAATTATAGAACTAATTCTAGTGTCTTTTGTCAACTGTCTCGCCTCTCCCTTAAATGCTGTTGGATGGTTGTAGTGCCATAAAATGGATTCAAAATAATACTTGAAATTAATACAGTTTGATTTAGATGACCATTTATTTTATAGCCCTAGTTAAAATGTCAGTGAGATTTAACAGAAGATAAACTTTGTATTTGGCCCTTTATGCTAGAATAATTCTGGCAGCTCAAAGCCATGTTTTGGGGGCCTAGTGTTAACAATATTTTCCATTTCCCCTAACAACTGGACTGTAAGTTTGCCATCAGTTAATTACTGGCAGATAGAGGTGATATATCAGATAATATTTGGTATCACAGAATCGTTGGAATTAAGGCTTCTTATGTCATTCATGCCCCTACTAAAATGAAGCTGTTTTGTATTCTATATATCTATACAGTTCATTTTACATGACCTAAAAAAGGCTGTTTTCATTGTTTCTCCTAGAGTCTATTAATTGACAAGAGCTTTTTCCTAATACGCAGCTTAAACATCCATTACCTGTTTATGCTTCACAATGAACTGAATTCAGTGCTTTCAGCACATAGACAAAATTTTTACCTATCAGCTGGTAGAGTACTCTACTGAAAATGTCAGAATTATACAGCTACTGCCTGATAAAACATTACTCGTATCCTGTAATGTTTTCAAATCTTGTGCCATTAATAATTTAACATAATTAATTCACAACACTTCACTCAATGTGAACCAGAGAGAGATGATAGGGAAATGATGCATATTCCATCTTTCAAGAGTGGAATTAAATATGGAAAACAAGGAAAAGATAAAGAGCTGCCAACACGTACTTGGAGTGTAATTCACCTGTTTCGAACTTGCTATAAATTTTGCGCTTCTAAGACTTTCAACTAACTTCACAGGCATAAATAAAAAAACCCTTTCCCCTATCACAAGCAAATAATTTAACATAGTTAGAGCTGTTTGTCAGCCATAAGCAGAAAAGAAACAAATTAACAAATGGAGGAGGTTTTTCTACAACGAGAAGTAACAATTACGAAAAGGAATATTCTTGTAGAAAATCCTTTAAAGTAATACATGGACATTCTTTTCCTTTTTTGTTAATGGTTATCAGCAAAGAGTATTGTATTACTAACTCTTTTGCTTGATTAACCGTTCTTTAAAAGTACATTGTTCTTGCTCTTTTCATGATGCGGTTGCTTTATAAAATTTTATTTATTTAAATCAAGGCTGGACCCAACCTTTGTTTTCCTGGTTGGAAATTCTTGCTGTTAGAAGGAACTGCAGGTGCTAAATTATGGCACAATACATGGCAGCTGCACAAGTGCACCTGGAAAAAATTAGGCTAGTAATGAAAATTTCACCTGAAAAGTGCCAAATTGGAAGTCTCAGAGATTGAATGCTTCCATTAAGCTACCACTCAGGAATAAACCACGTAATAAATGTGGAAACTTTCTCTCTTCTTTACTTTAACCATGAGGATTTATTTCAGATGCATTTTCCTCTCTGTTTGGGGAAAGAAGGAAAGAACACAAAGAGAGTATGTTCATCTCTTATCTCAGTTAAAGCCCTAGCCAACCTCCAGTGCCAATAGAGGTACCAATTAGTACTAATTGTAGGAGACACTAATAGTGTAGACACCTGTCAGTATCTATTGAGCTGGGACTATCAGGAAATTTACAAAGGCCACCAAAAAAACATCTGGAATAATAATGATCATCGTTTTTGTACTTACCCAGTCTGAAATTAAACTGTTGATTCTTAGGTAAAAAGCTGAGCAATGCTTTTTGAAGGTACAGCAATCTAATAAAATAATGCACACATATATACATAGGATTTTTGTTGTCGAAACACATAAAAAATTATACAGAACTAGTTACCATAGCAACAGTGATTCCTGTGCTGCATGGACAAACAATCCTCACTATTTTGGAGCATTACAATGGATTCATGCTTTATAAAAACAAGCTAAATACCCCCACACCCCAGACAGCGGCAGGACCTGTGTGGGTAGAATGATGAACCCCTAGACAGTCCTGTCCCTCTGCAACTGACACATATGTCACTCATGCCCACATAGGGCAGTATTCAGGTTCTACTATGTCATGTGTAATAATACCATAATTTTGGTATTCTTACACAAAATTTGGTATTATACACAAAGAAAGGTAGCCACCTTTTATTTTAACAAAAAGCGTGGGGGGTCTATCAGCTTCGGCACAACAAGGGCACTTCAAGGGCTGAGCCTGAGCATTGTTTCCAGGCCACCTAGCGATTATGTGATTTAAGTTGTTCCATTAAATACTCCCTTCCCTTAGAGTGGTTGTGGGAAAGACAAAAACCCCTGTGATGTGCATCATGTTAAACCAGCCATTCAGACACAGGACGTGTGTTGCTTGGCTTGAGAATGGGAACAAGTACCTGTTGGTCTGGGGGAAATTTGTAATTCCCACAGTTATTCTGCAAGCACTCCAAGCACACATTGCAAACACTACTAGAGTGAGAACAAGCCCATAAAACATGGAGTGTTAGAAATTACATGTAAGCATGATAGAGAAAAATTAAATCCATTAAAAATCTCTGCCAGACCACCATTAGCTATTATTATTTTTTAATTCATTGTAATATACACTGTGCATAAGAGGAAAGCTAACAAACATAAATGAGAGGGAAGTTAATAAACACATTAATTTCCCTTTTAACTTATGCTTCTTGCCTGGAATAAATGGAAGTGGTAACTCATGCAGATGAGTAAGGTATGTTCTAAAACTTTCTAGATGCAAGAGCCCAGCAGAAATCCAACAGGATTCCATGTATGTGTGGCTTCTCTTTGGCAAGGGAATTGCCTGAGTACTCTGAAGAGGTCATCTTTCCTCTGTGTGGAACAGCTAGACAGCTATAGGTTCTCAAGCAGTTTCCTTGCATCAACAGAAAAGGGGGATTAGGAATTTGGAGGGTTCATGCAAGCTGTTTCCTACTTGAAGCTGAGCACAAAACAAATACACAGGAATATAGAGAAGCCTTTGGGAAAGCCTTTTCCCAAAGACAGACAAGTTTCATTTTCATTTCACAGCGTAATTTCTGCATGTTGTGAAATCTGCCACAAAGCTTCTCTCTATATTCTAGTCTCTCACAAGGCTGCATCTCAGCATGCATCATACAACATACATCAGCTCTAACAGTGCCTGATGGGACCAGCAATGATCACAAGGATGGTCTCTTTTCTTCATCCCTCTTTGGAGGAAACATAGGGAAGGTTTGTGTTAATCACTAACTCTTCAGAGAGAACTTGGATCTGGAGTTCCCTCACCAGAGGGCTGTGCAGACAAACATGAAAAAGTGATAGTTCACTCCTAGCCTTTTGGTACAGCACTTTACATTCCCCAAGCAGGCATGATGAAGTGATGTGCTTAACAGTGCAACTTGTCTATATGCTCTGATGGAAAATACTGTTGCATGCAACTAAGTTTCCATTCAGGGCCCTGAGTGTACACCGTGAGAAGACCCTGTCTGTGAGAGAAGTTACTTGGCAAAGATATCCTTCTATTTTTCAACAATTAATTAAATTTTGTCACCAAGGGTTAGTAAAAGAAGTCAGTAATGAACTTCAGAGCAGACGCCGTAATCAAAATATGGGAATCACTCTACCCACATTTGCTCCAGCAGTTGAGTAAATGCAATCTGTCTGAGAAAGAGGTAGCACAAGAAAAGCTCAACAGAAGGAAATGAAGTTGTTTCTCCAGCCCCTGAGGTGCATCCCTCCCGATCTTGTGTTCCAGGCCAGAGTATTTTGACTGCCACAGAAGAGGGTACACTGCAGCCCTCGCCTTCCCCTCACTGCCCTTCAGCAGTGAGAATTTACATAAGTTACAAACCAAGCAAAGACACGAACGAAGAAGTGCAGAGCGCCCTTCCTCACTTACCAGTTGTACGAAGGGAAGGCCAATCTTAGTCATGAGGTGTGAAAGAAATCTCATATTTGAAACTACACTGTGCACTCTTAGACCCTCTTTTTACTTGGCTGCTTAATTCAGCATGTGACTTCAAGCACGTAGTCAGACTTCCAGTGTTCATTTTCAGTCAGTTGACAAACTGGCTGAAAATTTGAGTCATTTGATCAAGTATACTTCATGAAATAATCACTCACTGAATCATACTAACAGATCCAGACTGAGTTCCCCTTTAGCTGTTTCTTTGTAAACCAGAGAGTTGCCTTGTGCTGAATGTGGCATAAGTGTCTCTTTGATCAGGCAGTTTGATAGTTGGTACTATTTGTTATGCTGAAGGTACATCACGCACCTCTGTCACAGCCTCCTGCTGCCTCCACTTTGTATGAAAACCATGACCAGCTATTTCCTCCTGTTTCCTCTGGGGCCACCATCTGTCTCCTCTCTGGTCTCAGCTGATAACTGGCCAGATGGACTGTATTCTTTTGGCTTTCTTACCCTTACTCCAGTATTTCTGGGCCCCCAGGAGAGCCCTGTACCCTATCCAGGCTCACCCTTGGTCCTCACTCTGAGTATCTGCATTGGAGATGTTTTGTGGGGATTTCCCTAGTGCTGCATACATCCACAACCTTCTCTTAATACCTGGACTGCTTTTTTTTCAAATTGTTTCTGCCCATCTAACTTTCACAGAACCCATCTGACGATGAGAGCCACCTACACTATGTGGGTGTTGTGATATTCCTCTATTGGCTTTTAAAACAATAGATTGTGTTGATTTCTACATAAAATACACCATGCTTTGTGCTGGGGCTTTCAATTTAGTGGCAGATATTTAGCAATTAAAAAATTAATAAAAACCACACAATGACCCTTATTACAAAAATAGATTCTATGTTCTTTGCATTTACAAGTCTCTGTGATCAACTAGAAATACAGTTTTATTTCGTTCACAGGAAGTGCTTGTAGATGCATATATTAAAGATTTACTCATGCTGGGTAAATATTTCTGCAATATTAACTATCTGCTTCAGTTGAGGAGGCCAAAATAACTCTGGGAAACTAAACAAAAAGTTTCCCAGAGTTGTTGTGTCACTGTGGTCCTGGCCTCTAAAAAACAATCCTGAATGATCCCAAGCATAATCAAGAAAGAAAACTTATCTAGTCCACTAAACTATCTAAACTGAGTAGTTGACATTTCTCTTTCAAAAACGGTATATTCTTTCATATAGTTTTGGAACACCACATTTCAAGTTCTTAAGCAGCTTTTGACTTATAGGCAGATGTGAGAAGATCATGAAAGACACTTTTTCAAAATATCTAACAATGTTTCTAGATGAATATTACGATTTTCAGAATCTGTATGTTCTCACTCGTTTCATAGCTAATCCACTGCAATCCATCACCCAAGCAGACACTTCAAATAATTTTATGAACTGGAAAACCAAAATGCCAGTAACCAAAAAACTGATAAATTTTACCATCCCTATGTTGAACTAGCACTTTGCTAGAATCTGCTCTGCTGTCACATATGGATTTCATAAATTGAAAACAGTACCCCTGAGAGAATTTTTCTCATTTGAGAGCAAATTCCTATTTTAGTGTGCAGTAAAATAATGCAGCTGCCTCAGAGAATTTATGATGACCTTGTGAGGTTTGGGACTGATAATTTTTGGATGCCTAGTTATTCTAAATCTTCTGCCTAGACTACCTTAATGTACTTTTTGATGACAGATTTTGAAAACGCAGCTTATTTAAAAATACAAATTTAAAAAAATGTATGGAGCAAGTGGTATTATCTTGACTATTCAGAGTTTAAAATGATCATGACTTGGAACTCCCTCAGTAAATACCCTCATGGCATTTTCTAGCACTTTGTATTGTTGATAGGATACATTTCTCCATTCATGAGGGTCTGTCAGTTGTCATAATAGCATTTATCAATCTCCAGTGGGGATAAAAATCTATTCTTCATGTAGTTGAACTGTATTTGTGTTACAGTGAAGTAAAATTCTTAGTTTTGTGTTCTCAGAGGAGCTACAATTATTACAGTAAGTTTTAGCACTAAAACATAATCTATAATGTTCTAAAAGGCTCATGCTTGCACTGAGCCTTCTCTTTTCTTTTTTTATTTATTTTTTCATTCATTGATGTTTGATATTGCTTATGGATCTCATTGCTGGTGCTTGCATATACGAAGTTTGAAGTTTTGTCTAGGCTGTCTGGCAAACAATGCTCTCCATATTGAAAGGTGCAGAATATGGTATGAACTCCCTTTTATCATGCCAATTAATGTTTGACTTGTTTGTCTGCCATGTGATGAATTAAAAATGCATGACTTAGATACTGGAGAGCTCCCCATTTTCTAGATATAATCCCCTGGATGCTGCCATTCTTCCAGTTGATCTTTTTGCCCTCTGTGTGTTGGCAAGTACCATATATAGCCTACTGCTCAGATCTTTCCCTAACAGATGGCTCTCTTTACTAGTTAGGACTCAATCTGGTGATTCCCTTTAATATGCTTTAGATGGAAGAATATCCAGAGACAGGCAGCTGATTCACTCTTCTAAAACAAAAACACCGAAGAAGATAAAGTTAAGCAGATGTGCTTTCTGGACTATGTGCTGTTCTATACGTCCCATAAATCAGAATATCTGTCAACATCAATTAAGGTACGGTTTCCCCAGTAATAAATATTACACAGAGAAAAAAATCAGCTTCCATTTATTCTGACAGAAATGGAAGGAGAGAATTTCATAATATTTTGTAGATAACCCCTGCTGAATAAAATAAGCACAATTACATATTTGATTTTAATTAAAACTCTGGATACCCTTCGAGTTTTGTTAGGAAGATGTCCTGGGTATGATTAGCTGAGGCCTGTGCTGAGAAGTTAATTTGACATACGACATATTTTTCATGAGGTAACAGTCGCAGGAAGTTATTTGTAATAGCTATCTTTCCCACACCTGTGGGGGTAACAAAAAATAATGCCTTATCCTGAAGCAGCAACTACTCCGGTGTGAAGCACATCTGCATAACAGTCCCAGTGGTGCTCATAGTAATGTCATTAAGCTGAGAGAATAAAAGAAAGAACCAAAAGATGCAGATAAAGGTGTTTCATTACCCACTGTACACAAAACAGTACAACTCGGTCGTAAAATAGTTTCAGGTCACAATAAAAGCAAAACCCACAGAAAATACCTGGGAATGACAAAGGAGTTACAGTTTATGAGCTCTGGGCTGGCTGGAATTGCCAAGTTGGAGACTTAAGTGCAAAAGAGCACTAAGAAATCCTGTTTGGTATGAGGGAGGGAGGCTATTATACCCAAAACTGGTAATGAGAATGCAGCGTCGTTAACTGTTTTCTTTTACAATATTTGACACAAGGATGGCTTAATGCTATGTTGTTTTCTCTTCAAGCTACAGTTTTCCTTTGCAAGAGTGTGAGAGCAGAATTCTAATGTGAGTATACACTGGGAAAAAAGGGCCTCAGTGCTCTGCTTTGTCTTTTTCAATCTCTTACACTTTAACTGGAAGGTCATTTCATTTATTACACCCAGAAAAGGGCAGGAGCTAGGCTTAAAAACTGATACGTACTCGTATATCAAAGTGGCACTTACTTCTTTCTCCTGTGTATGGCTTACCTTCCTGCCCTTATTGCTGCTATAGGTGCACGTGTCTGGCTAGAGATAGGTCAAAATGACCTCATTGCATGCACTCCTCCTCTGCACACTTCCAAAGGAGTTGCCTTAGCTTGGGGTAGTGGTGACAGAATTGTTCTGCTGTTCCACAGGGCCTTTTCTGAACTCAGCAGCTATTCCTCTGTATGAGAAGACTACAAGGAACGTGTGCTCCATGCAGCAGGTTCACAAAACAATTTCATCTATTCACAGCTGGCTTATTAAGGGAATCTAGCAAATGACAGTATAATTGAAGCATTATGTTTCCTGCCCTTTTCCTTTTGAACGCAGCTTTGAAAATGTAACCAATATAAGCTGACAGAAACAAAATGTTGGGACTGATAGGTTGTCATTTATGTTTCCTGTAAACTAGAAGTTGTTCACAGTCCCCTCTACTGGGGTCCAAATTGTGCTTTGAGCAACAACATCGACAAGTACCTCTATTTTCACACCTGTCCAGGGCTGCATGCAGTGCCATGTCTGCACTGCCTACCTCAGTGTGTGGGTTGGCAGCTGTCCTCCCAGCCCAGTCTGGCCACAGCACAGCTACCAAACGCTGAGCAGCCAGTGATACAGTACTGTACCAGGCTCTGGAACACTAGGTCAAGGTGTGGAAGTGCAGAGGACTGAAGAAAAAAACCTCTCTTATGTAATGCTATATTTTTCATATTAAGCCTCTCTTTGATTGAATGAACTACTCAGATTTCCTCTTTCATGTCTCCTGGATAAGCACTGACAATGCATTTGCACACACTGGGTACAGTAAATGTCTGGTTATTTGTGGTTCTGTTTTTTATGGATTCAATCCTTTGTGGTTCATTTTTGCATGAAAAACGAGGTCTGCGCATGCACAGATAATGCTGCAAAGACAGACAGCTCATGAAAATGTAAATTAGCTATTGAATACGTAAATAACCCCCATTGCCCTGCCCCCACAGACCCCAAGTGCTGTCCATTTGCACCATTTAAGGGGGACGGGAACTGCTGCCACCACCCTGCAGCTGGGGCTGCTCCCATGCATGGTGCCANCAGCAAATCTCTGACTACCTCCTCTTGGATTACAAGGGGGTTATCCTGCACCCCAGCTCCTTCCATGCCACTGCTGGTCCAGTTGTCTTGCGGGCAGTTTGTTTTGCTTAGCTTGGGATAGTGGTGACAGAATTGTTCTGCTGTTCCACAGGGCCTTTTCTGAACTCAGCAGCTATTCCTCTGTATGAGAAGACTACAAGGAACGTGTGCTCCATGCAGCAGGTTCACAAAACAATTTCATCTATTCACAGCTGGCTTATTAAGGGAATCTAGCAAATGACAGTATAATTGAAGCATTATGTTTCCTGCCCTTTTCCTTTTGAACGCAGCTTTGAAAATGTAACCAATATAAGCTGACAGAAACAAAATGTTGGGACTGATAGGTTGTCATTTATGTTTCCTGTAAACTAGAAGTTGTTCACAGTCCCCTCTACTGGGGTCCAAATTGTGCTTTGAGCAACAACATCGACAAGTACCTCTATTTTCACACCTGTCCAGGGCTGCATGCAGTGCCATGTCTGCACTGCCTACCTCAGTGTGTGGGTTGGCAGCTGTCCTCCCAGCCCAGTCTGGCCACAGCACAGCTACCAAACGCTGAGCAGCCAGTGATACAGTACTGTACCAGGCTCTGGAACACTAGGTCAAGGTGTGGAAGTGCAGAGGACTGAAGAAAAAAACCTCTCTTATGTAATGCTATATTTTTCATATTAAGCCTCTCTTTGATTGAATGAACTACTCAGATTTCCTCTTTCATGTCTCCTGGATAAGCACTGACAATGCATTTGCACACACTGGGTACAGTAAATGTCTGGTTATTTGTGGTTCTGTTTTTTATGGATTCAATCCTTTGTGGTTCATTTTTGCATGAAAAACGAGGTCTGCGCATGCACAGATAATGCTGCAAAGACAGACAGCTCATGAAAATGTAAATTAGCTATTGAATACGTAAATAACCCCCATTGCCCTGCCCCCACAAACCCCAAGTGCTGTCCATTTGCACCATTTAAGGGGGACGGGAACTGCTGCCACCACCCTGCAGCTGGGGCTGCTCCCATGCATGGTGCCATGTGCAGCAGCGAGCTGGGAGCGGTCCTGGGCAGGCGCTGGCTGTGCCAGTGAACCAGGACTGCTCCTGGGCAAGCTGTGCACATAGCGAAGAACCGGGAGTGCTCCCAGGCCTGGCGGTGAACTGAGAGCTGTCCTGGGCAGGTGGTGCACATGGCGGTGAAACAGGAGTGCTCCTGGGCAGGTAGCATGCACGGCAGCAAACCAGGACCAGTGCCAGGTGGGCACCACTAAAAGTGGACCCTCTGCATCTGCCCTGACTCTGCACCCTGGCTCAGGTCTTCCCGCATCACCACCCATGTCACAAATTAATAGTGAAAATTTATTAAAGAGAAACCAAAAGCCTCTCCTCAGTGATGTTGTATTCCTAGAGCCCCCCACCCCCAACAAAACAACTCCCCCACAAACAAAAGAGTGGCAACTGTGTTAGCCCACTCTGGACCGGCGAGTGGGTTGCAGCCTGCTTGCATCACAACCCACTGCCAAACACTGGGTCCATCGCAGCCCGGTTGACAGTGGCTACTGTGTCTGTGGGTGCACCCCAGACCACATGTCTGTGACTTCGTCATGGAGTGCCAGGGCATCCATGCTGTCGCTGCTCCAAGCACCTCCACCATTCCCTAACCCTCCTGCCGCAGGGTCCCAGTCTGGAGTGGCACCGAACAGTGGGCCACAGCCACAGCCAAACCAATTGTTTCTCTGACCACCAAGCCAAGCTGCACCGGGTTTGTCAGAGTGGCATGGTACCCACACCATGTTTGAACACATTTGAGTTGAGTTTAAAGACACACACACCAACAACCCCAATAAGCCCCAGCATAGACACAGCAGGGAATAAACAGTGGCATGAGGCTGTGCCCCTCTCGGTTCTGCTGAGGAAGGCAGCGCCGGCTCCCACAGGGTTTCTGGGCTTGGAAAAGCAGTGCTGGGGCAAAAGCCAGGACTCCCTGTCCGTGTGGGGTCAAAAGACACTCCTGAGGTGGAACAGGGCGCGGGGTGNTGGTGTTACGCTCTGGGATGTGCTCTCGGACTCTGTACGGGTGTTAGGTGGTGAGTTGGACTAGATGATCCTTGTGGGTCCCTTCCAACTCATAATATTCTGTGATTCTGTGATTCTGTATATTTATGAGTTCCCTATCTACGCAGTTTGTGGGCTTCATGGAAGGTTCTCGGACCCAAAGATGCGTGAAGCTTGGGGGATCATTGTATATTGTGTGCAGTTACATTTTGTTAGGCAACATGCAGACATACAGGTAAAGCCAACCCACCTCCTGCCAGAGCCTAAGTTATGTATTGACATGGCAGCTGAAAGGTGGGAAGAAAAGTCAGAAAGGTGGTATGATGTTCCAAAGTCAAAATCACAATTCTAGAGCAAAACACTTAACAGCTTTCCTGGCTATGACTCATTCCAGGGTCCCTTCCAGCAGGATATTGTGGTAAGAAGCATAGGTGGAGAAGACCCACTATCCTCTAGATAGAATGTCTGTAACATTAGTAAAGAGTCAAGGCCAAATATACAAAATACATCAGTGCATAGAGAGCTAAGAACATCTTTTTCATTTTAATGAGAAGCCTTTGAAGCCTTTTAAAGCTACAGATTGAAGAAGTTGGTCAGTGCTCCTGCAGTAAAATATGGCTTCTCCTCTGAGTTTCCCACCCATTTTTGTAAAAAATTAAATTTGTTCTGTTTGGAGTGTGTCTTGAAGTACAGTTGCTCTTCCTGACCAGAAGCTGACTCTGGGCCTGCCTGTACATTGCCAATGGGCTGGAATTAGACATTCTTGCAATGGACAACCTTCTTCAGTAGTGCCTCATCCCTGCACAAATCATATCCCAGGGGACTTTGTTGTGCCCTTTAGATACTGAGTGCAAGGCTGCCATAGAAAAGGGGAAAGAGAAGAACCAGGGAAGAACAGAAAACGCAGAAGACTATTTAGTTATCACAAAAGTTTTGTGGTTCCAGAGATGTGCATTATATAGACCTGAGGGTACAAAATTAAGCTGTGAATTAACCACAGTTTGACCTGTACAATACTGGTAGCTGTCCTTACAGATTGATTTCACCCCAGTCTAATTTCTCCACCTTTAAAGCTAAATATATAATACTGTATATGGTCAATAATCCATTTTTCCTGCTTTCAGCCCTGGGAAGAAGGTGAGTATACAGCTAATTAAAATACATTTTTTGAAAAGGTCATACAGTGAGCTACAGTTCAGCTGAATAGAAGGATTATGATCCTATTCACACAATCTGGTGATAAACATACTGAAAATGGAGCCTAAAATACAATTAATCTGTTTTGCTCTCACAGAATGGAAAAATGACTCAAACTTAATGGTATTCAGGTTCTCAAAAAAAAAATCCCAATTCTTAGTGTTCCCAGCATGCTCTAGTACAGTGGCAAGAGACTATGACCAAGCTTTTCACTAGGGATTTAAGGAATCAGCTGCTCTGATTCTATTCAAATGCAGTTAGAGCATCTCATTCACATTCCTGTGAAAATACCAGTTTACTTACAGATGTAATTTGTACAGTGCAGTCACATATTAGCAACTACTACCTCCTGGCAAACAACTAAGCAATTAAAATCTAGGCTCCGTTTGAAAACACTGATCATCTCCTTTATCCTGGGAGAAAACTTACAACAAACAAAATTGTGTGTGTCTACATCTAAACATTCTTCTTTGGAGTGTGATCTTGGTTCAGGAGTCTGATATTTGACTTTATCAAAGACGGGAACTGTTTTATATTTAGATTTTATGATCCATCAGACAAATCTAAAGGTATCTCCTCTGCATGAATACATAAAAAAAAGAAGTTGTGAACATCACATTTTTCATGCTGCTCACTGTTCTGAGTCAGACACCTCCATGATGCCATAGACAGGAGATTCTTATGCCAAGGGTAGTTGAACATCAAAGAGAAAAAGATACATTCATCAGCCCCTCACATTACCCAGAAGAAATTTGAAAAGCCACATACTTGTTCTGCTTGTGATCATTATTCACCCTGGGGCTCTTTATTGAAGTGCCAGCTCCTCATCTTAGTAAAATTTTATCACCAGGGTTCCTGCAGGAACTGAAGCAACTCAGCAGTTCACAGAGCCTCTACACATACGTGACCTATGATGAGATGCTGTAGGATTGTATGACCCATGCATTCCTGAATAGTCACAGTATCATAGTATTGGTAAGGTGGAAAAGACCTTGAAGATCATCTAGTTGAACCTATAATACAACTAAATCCTAACATCTATATCATCTTGTAGCAGGGAGAAAGATGCAGGTATCATTTGTACTACAGGGAAGACTTCCCTGCATGAGAATGTAGAACACTAGCAGAAACAATACTGAAGTGAGAACATGGTGCCTACTTGATTATACTCAGAGGTATAAATGCAAAAAGGCAGAGAGCAAACAGCTAGCTATAGATAATGTGATTGCTGAAAATTAAAGGTAGTCCAAAGTAAAATCTATTTGTGGGTCTTCAGGTTGAATTACAGAAGGCTGAGACTAATTATGCAGCTACAAAAACTGACAGAATATGGAGTTTCAGAATACCCAAATTAATTAATGGAAATACAGATGATAAATGACAAGACTAAAAGTTAGGTTCAAAATATAATGGACCAAAAACCAGATCTCTCAGTGCTCAATTCTTACCTGCCTTCTCCTGACATTCCAAACCTCTTATGAAAACTAAAAGGTTGCTGGTGCTGGTGATGTTGTACATTATTGTCATGAAGGGCAACACCATCCAAAGTTTTGCCCAGCTATCTCCAAAATTTGAAGCAACCTTGAAAAAGAGGGCAAATTAACATGAGCTACATTTCTGCACTGCAGTGGGTAAACAACAAATCCAGATCCAACATGGCACAGTGGAGACTCAGACGGTCATAGAATGCCCTGTGCAACAACTACACCCCAATTGCATGATGCACAGTGCCATTTCCTCAACTGATAGGGCATCCAGTCTGCTCTCCATTGGCACCACAAACCCATGTGTCACACAGGCATTTTCATATGCCAGATGAGTTCACAAATAGCCAGCATGCTGGGCAGGAAGATGCCTAAAGCTCATTGACACATGCAGCTAATGACAATAATAAGTCTTAAGCCCTGTCCCTCGGGCTGAAGTTGCTACCAGAACAGTTTCCGGAAGATCAATATATGTACTTTCTTCCTTCCCTAAGCAAGATCTCAATTCCAGTGCTGAAGTAATCCTTATTACTTGTTATCCTCCTTACTCCTTACACAAAAGCAAAACCAAGAAGCTGTAGGCTAATATGGAAAAGGATGCTAAGCAGCCCTTATGTTGGAAGTGTGTCACTATATAAAAATAATGCAAGATAGGTACCGGAACTAGGAAGAAGGAGATGATGAAGCATATTTAGAAAGCAAATTTGATTATCTTATAAACCTCATAATTAAAGGAACAAATGTTCGGCTATGAGAAAAGAAGCCAGATGGTTTCCAGTATGGTTGAATCCAACACACCAGAACGAGCGAGGTATTTGTCATCTCAAGCTGGCCTCTGAACCAGTACAGACTATAACATTTTTCTCCATCTACTACACCATCTCTGAACTTGTTCAGTGTACACTAAGAACACTAAGTTTGAACACTAAGAGGAAGAGGAGGTGGGTGTTCTCAGAGCTCTTCTGAAGAGGACACAGCTGGGATGGCCTTCCTGGGGAGCCTGATATGGCAGCCTACGGACGCCAAAGGGTGGTCAGGATGGCCTGTAGATGACTCTCCAGAGTGAAAGTTTTCTCTTGGTTTGATCTCATGTTGGAGGTAGGTTCTTCATCTCTTTCAAAACAGAGGGAAGTTGATGATCAAACAGAGTCTTTAGGTATTTTCAGAGTCAAATGAACAAACTAAACTAAAAATAGGGTAAAGGGAGAAAATCTGTGAACAATGTTGTAAAAACCTGTTTTCTTTCTTGAATCATCTACTCTTTGCAAGAATATGACCTCTAACTTGAGATTTCTGAGGCCACACCTGGGATTTATGATTCCCTTCTCACTCATTCAGACTTCAATATCTAATAAAGGTTAAGGTCATGCTGCAGGTTTTATGACAGTGGGCTCACTAATTACAGTCTTACTTCTCTACACAGCTGTTTATTTTCAGCAAATTTGTGGAATTTAATATATTTAAGGCTGCCATTCCACTTTAAAATCTGTTTGAAACGAAGTAATAAGTTCAAAATGTATTCACAGAGAACCAGTAGGTAAAACAAATGTATTCTGGATGATGAAGCTAAGGTACTTTTGTATTGGGTTTTTCTATGGCTGGGTTTCTGGTAAGGTGGGGGCTATGAGGGAGACTTTTCTTCAAGAAGTTGCTGGAAGCCTCCCTCATAGCTGGCAGGGTCAATGCCAGCCAGCTCCTAGCCAGACCCACTGCTGGCCAAGGCCAAGCCAATCAGGAGTAATGGAGACACATCTGTGATAACATATTGAAGAAGGAAAAAAAAGTTAAGAAAACCATCATGGGTGCAGAGAAGAGCAGTGAGAAGATGTAACAGCAAATGCAGGCACCAAGGCCAGGGCTGAAGGAGGAGGAGGAGGTGTTCCAGGTGTCTCCCTGCAGCCTGTGGTGATGACCATGGTGAAGCAGGCTCTCCCACTGCAGCCCATGGAAAGTTCACAGCGATGCAGAGATCCACCTGTAGCCCTTGGAGAGTAGAGCCCACACTGGAGCAGGCGGTTGCTAGAGGGAGGCTGCAGCCCGTTGGAGCCCACATTGGACAGAGTCCTGGGAGAGACCTGTGGCATGTGGAGAGGAGAGTCCACACTGGAGCAGAACTCCACCTGGTAGGATCTGTGCCTTGGGATGGGACCCATGCTAGAGCAGCCAGTGCTGAAGGACTGCACCCCGTGGAGTGACCCACAGGCAGCAATGTTTGAAAGAACTGCTGCCCCGGGATGGACTCAGACTGGAGAGGGGCATGAAAGATTATCTCCCATGAGGGGAGCCCCATGGAATGCAGGGGAATAGCCTTCTCCCCTGAGCAGCAGCAGAGAAGCACCAACTGCCTGGCTTTCCCCTATTCCTGTCCCCCCTTGCCTACTGGAGGAAGGGGGAATGTGGTATCTGTTGTAAGAGATGGAGGGGTGGTGGAGAAGGTTGCCTTAAAGATGATACTTCCCACTTTAAGCTCTGATCTTGTTAGAAATAAATTCTTCCTGTCCCCACCTTGAAGTTTGTTTTGCAAGTGACAGTAAAAGATTTCTAATAGTCCTCATTTCTGCCATAGCAAAACCCTTCAGGTTTTTTTCTTTTCCTCTCTCCCCTGTTTGTATGAGGGGGAAGATGAATTGAGAGAGTGGCTGTTGGTGAGTCTCTGGCATCCAGCCAGGGTCAGACCACCACAACTTCCAAAGTTTTGGTGCAATGAAGGTAAGTCAAAGTTATCTCTTGGAATCACATGCCCAAGTTTGATTAAGTCCCACTGGAAGATCTATATCCTGGAGATTTTTCTTCATTAAAAAAACTCCCACCAAAACTGACAAGCACTCCGGAGGAAAGGACTCATTTGTTTTCTTACCATGTTGAATGGAAATCTTCTTCTTTCGACCCACCTGACCCTGCATAATGTTAGCTGTACTAATTGTAAACAAAAGTCACACTGTCAAAATAAAAGAGAGATGAATTAGCAACACTAGAGTTCATTAAAGCTCGTTAATCTTTGAGAGGATGGGTGCAATGTAATTGGAAGAAAGGCTCAGAGCTGTGTAGATAAAATATTTCAAGGGTATACATTTAATTTCAAATTACAAAACACAATTAAAAGTGAGCTGTTAAATCAACTGTCAAAAGCACAGTCACAGCTGTCCCTTTTTTTCTTTACATTTTCAATACTGTGACATTCTTTAGCCAGCTTTCCCAGCTTGTCTGACCTATTGTGTGCTCTGCTCTGGTTTTAGCTGTTGGGTCCATCAAGTTGGTTCTTATTACTCCAAGGGACACTTGTACCCTTAGTGTATTTTCCTCTCTTTTCCTCTGTTTCTTGCCCCATATACTTAACTACCAGGTCTTCCTCATAATAACGTCTGCTACAGCTTTTCTTTTTCTCACTGAACCTTACTTTCCCTCCATAGCACATCTAATACTCATTTTAACAGCCAGCCAGCCACAGAATCTACTGTTTGCAAGTAACTGTCTCCTGTCTGTAAGCCAGACATCCAGTGATCTACAGTCTTCTGCTTCAGTCCTGGTGAGATCCCTCTATGCCAAAGGTCTCAACCTACACTCCTAGACTCTTTTTATTTTAACTCTTTGCCCCACAGTCCTTGTCTCCATCACTGCAGCTTTGTAGTCATAATATTTTACCAAATAACAGTTCCTATTCACCTTCCTATTTGAGATGCCTGAACTTCCGCTAACAGTGCTTTTGTGGTTTGAATGTCTTCCCTCTTATGCTGGACACAGTAGTCTCATGGTCGTGGTTCAGGTCCTCTCAGCTAGCACAGTGCTCCATTCCCTGGACAACCTCTGCTATCACTGCAGTGGCAGACTCGTTTATCAGTCCATATGGAAGAAAACTGGGGAAGTGTAAGCTTAAAGCTGCAACATCTGCACCCACAGCATACATTCACCAAGAGGATTTTGCTTGTCTCCCTTTGCATTATTGCATGCTATCTCATCTCTCAGTTTAATGTTGCTTCTTCTAGTACTGCCTATCTCAGCTAGGCAGTCAGCTCCTTGAATCACAAGCTTTTATGTGTAAGCTATCTAGAAAGCACATGTATATTCAAGGTGTCTCCTCCTTCAAACATAAACACATTATATGACTCTCACAGTCAAAATAGGTGCTTCCAAGGGAGGGAGGAAAGATGGGACTAAATAGCAGCATAAGGTGATTTCCCTATTGTATCATTACTTCTAAGTGCTCTATTGCACTTCTGAGATCTGGTTTGCAACCGGAGAATGGGTGGTTGCATAGAAGCACCTGCCCTTGTCTGAATGTATACAGAGAGACCTGCCAGTGACTATTGCCAGGGCCCTGAGGGCACCTCCAGCACCAGTGTCCCTGCCTGAATTTCTGGGGTTAGCCTCATCCTGCCTAAAGCCTAGGACCAGGGAGGCAGTGGTGCTGTTTAAGAGTTGGACTCGATGATCCTTGTGGGTCCCTTCCAACTCAGAATATTCTGTGATTCTGTGATTGACTTCATTTTCAGACATCAGTCCCTGTGCCAGTAAGGCTGCTGCAGGACTGGTCTCCAGCTCCCTATAGGAACTAAGGGGACCCCTGAGCATTGGTCCTGCCCCATGGCCTGCAGGGCTATCCTGGGCTTTGTCTGAGGCCAGATCCTGACCCTCCCCAACAGGCTAGTGTCCCGGTCAGGCCTTGATCTGTCCCCAGAGAGGTGCCTGATTACCAGGGATGAAGTTGCCCTGGTGACCCTCATCTGCTCCTGTTCCTGACTAGGGTGGTGGAATGGGCTCTGGCTCTCCCATGGAGAGGCCCTAGCCCTCACAGGGCCCTGGCAGTTGTCTGATTTCCTTCTATGATCAGGTGACCCGCCTGGCTGATGAGGGAAGAGCTGTTGATGTGGTGTACCTGGATTTTAGTAAGGCCTTTGACACTGTCCCCCATAACAAACTCCTGGTGAAGCTGGAGGCTTGTGGTTTGGATGGGTTTACAGTGGACTGGATCAGGAGTTGGTTAGATAACAGAGCTCAGCGAGTGGTGGTTAATGGTGCTGTGTCCGGTTGGAGGCTGGTCACTAGTGGGGTGCCTCAAGGTTCAGTGTTGGGACCTGTCCTGTTCAATATCTTTATTGATGATCTGGACGAAGGGATGGAGACTATTATTAGCAAGTTTGCGGATGACACCAAGCTGGGGGTAAATGTAGATCTGGAGGAAGGTAGGAGGGCTTTGCAGAGAGACCTTGACAGGCTGGATAGATGGGCTGAATCCAATGGCATGGGGTTCAACCAGTCTAAGTGTCGGGTCCTACACTTCGGTTACAATAACCCCATGCAGAACTATAGGCTGGGGTTGGAGTGGCTGCAGGATGATCAGGTGGAAAGGGACCTGGGAGTGCTGGTTGATAGAAAACTTAACATGAGGCAGCAGTGTGCCCAGGTGGCCAGAAAAGCTAATGGTATCCTGGCCTGCATCAGGAATAGTGTTGTCAGTAGGACTAGGGAAGTTATTCTCCCCCTGTACTCAGCACTGGTTAGACCTCATCTTGAGTACTGTGTTCAGTTCTGGGCTCCTCAGTTTAAGAGGGATGTTGAGATCCTTGAGCGTGTCCAGAGAAGGGCGACAAGGATGGTGAAGGGGCTGGAACACAAGCCCTATGAGGAGCGACTGAGAGAGCTGGGATTGTTCAGTCTGGAGAAGAGGAGGCTGAGGGGAGACCTTATCGCTCTCTACAACTACATGAAGGGAAGTTGTAGTCAGCTGGGTGTCAGTCTCTTCTCTCTGGCTACCAGTGATAGAACAAGAGGACACAGTCTTAAACTGTGTCAGGGGAGATTTAGACTTGACATTAGGCGGAACTTTTTCACAGTGAGGGTGATCTCTCAGTGGAATGGGCTGCCCAAGGAGGTGGTGGAGTCACCGTCCCTAGAGGTGTTTAAGAAAAGGTTGGATGAAGTTCTTGGTGACATGACCTAGATATTAGGGTAGTGTGTTATAGGTAGGATGATGTGTTGGTTGTAGGATGGCAACAGGTCAGGTTAGGTAACAGGTTTGACTAGATTAGATTAGGTAACGGGTGATAGGTTGGATTTGATGATCTCTATGGTCTTTTCCAACCTTACTGATTCTGTGATTCTGTACCCAAGGATCCAGCATTTTCTTCAGGCTTTCACGCAGAAAATATTGGGAATGGTTGGGTCTCATCTGCAAGAGCTGCACCTGGATCTGTGCCCATATTGTAATTAGCAGAAGCTATCAGATTTTCAAGTAATATACAGAATTGTGACACATATATGTGGAGAGTTATTTCTAGTGAATTGGTGCAAAGAGACCACCCATCCTATATCTCTTGGATCTCATATTCACCTGTCTGCCAGGCTTAACACTCTGCCTCCTGGCCACAACTGCACCAGTGCAATACTCCTCAAGCCTCACATTCTCTGTTCCTCACACCAGCATCATACGACACCTCCCACATTCAGCTCGATGCTGCGTGACTATTACATTTACTGTAAATAGTAATCATGGAGAAATCTCTTGATAAGCAATGTATTGTCAAACTGCTGTTTCGTTAAAAACCCCTGTTACCACAGCTGTCAGCAAGCCAATTTTCTCTCATTTTTTTACAGGAGTCACCTGTTACAAGGCACCTCCAGGTCTGTAAAGTATGCCTCATTGACCAGAAGCAGCAAAATATTGTCTCAGCAAATAAAGAAAATGTCAGCCACCTCACCAGTATGCAGTTTTTAGGAGAGGCAAAAGTGTAATTTTTGCTCCTACCAAAGGCTTTTTATTTTCTTTCTCTTGTCTTGGGGTAACCAGCTCCCATCTAAGTGCTGGGAATTACCTGAGCAACTCAGGTCTTCAGGTCCCCAGAGCTGAACATCAACCTCTTTTGCATGCTGGTTGCATTGCTTCACCTCCTTGTCTCAAAGGAACTGCTTGTGGTATGTAGGTACATAGACAGGCATGGTCCCTGGTGGCGATGCAAACCGTCACAGGCTCTGGATGTGTTGCAAACCAGGAACAAATATATTGCTTATCCAGAAACTTTTATATGTTTCTAAGATGTTAATGTGTCAGGTTAAGCAAAGTCATTGGATGAAGTCCTTTGTCCATGCGACGCTCCTAATTCTATGATTGGATGACAAAGTACTAGCACAGAATACAATACTATACAGTCATGCCTTGCTACATTGCAATTTCTCCATTGCAAACTTGCTGGTTTGCGAGAAATTCTTCAGGGGTCTCCCCAGGCAGAGAGGACTCAGAAACACTTCCCTTTGCTCCCCTGTGCTGTGACAGCTAGTGGGGAGGAGCAGAAAACGCTCCCCAGTGCTCCAGAGTGATGGGGGGTGGAGCGATGGACATGACCTATATGCATATTAATAACCGCGCATGTTTGTGAATTAGACATTTCGCGAGACCCTCAGGGAGACCTGTTCCTCACAAATTAGGGAGTATAACTGTATAATATTTCAGATAAAGTTGTCAACTACAAAGCTAAACCTCATACCACTGTGTCCTGAAGAATGAAGCTTGTCACTTAACCAGTCTCAAGGACACAGAACTTTCCCATCAAGGTCAAACACACCATTGCCTATTCCTATAGTGGTGGACTTCAGCTTCAGTCAAACTGACGTTTCATCTGAGTGTCCATGCTAGAACTTTTATGAGCCAGACAGAAATATGTACCTGTAGACTCTACTGTGAGATCCAGTACTTGGAATGAATGGTGGAGATCACGGATTCCCTAGGCATGGTCTTAGCTCCTGCCTCTAACATGATGATCTGAAATAGCTGAGCATCTCCCAATGACATCTCTTAAAAGCTTGTCATCCCATAGGACACACCCCAGAACCTCAGTGATTTGAAAGCACTCCGAAGAGCTGCCACCAGCAGTGTGCTGCTATGGTATCTGCTGGCTGCTTTCACCAAGTATGGAGGTAGTTTTGGGCACAGCTGGCTGTAAAATTATCTGGGATGGGGAAATGAGAGAAAATCCTGAAAAAGGGAAAAGAATCAACAGCAAATATTTCAGTGATGAGTTTGTCTGCTTGTATCCTGTCCCAGTCACCTCTTACTTATTAGTAATAACTCCTTAGTAACAACTCTGACTTTAGAAATGGTAAGTAGTCTGATTATGTGCATATAAGGTGTCTAGCACCCCATGCATGATATGTAAAAATAATTCATGATCATAATAATATATTATTATATATCATTAATATATTAATAGATATAATATATATTATTATATCATTATATATTATTTATATACATTATGTTATTATGAAATATATTATTATTATATAATAATAATAAATAATTCCTAATAACATGACAATCCTATTTACAATTTTTACAATTGTCATTTTCATGACAAAATAAGCGAAATAAGCAGAGAGAAAACTCACCCATACTAAATAAAAAACATCTTAATGAAAACTCTCCAACCATCTTCCAGATGAGGTATGCATAATAGTAATAACAAATATTATTACTGCAGGTTAATTACATAACTACAAGGATATAAAGGTAGTTTAAATAACACTGCTGTGAACACAGATCTGCTTGCCCACAATAGCTATATTTTAATATGATTTCTTGTGGTGTGAATTATGATTAATGAATTTCTAGGTGAATTAAATACAATATTGTGATTAAATGTAATACATTAAAATGTCACGACTGGCACCTCTCTACTACGGAGAAATTAGGGTGATTCTTTAGACTTTGCTTGTGTGAGATATTCTAAACCATATTTTAGTGATGGCATATGGGATGATTTTTGAAAATTGGGGAGAATTTCTTACAAATAAAGCTCACCGTTAAAAATGTAAATAATTAATAGTGAAGAAACAATACTATCCTCTTAGAATTCTGAACTGTGGCCTTTGGCATGGGTACCTTCTATCTTTGAGGACTTAATACGGATTTTTTTTCAATTGCATTCTTTAAGTCAGACCTTGGTGTATTAAAACAAACTCACTTTATAACACTAGTTCAATGAAGAGCTTGAATACCATGTATCTCCATTACTGTCACATAC
Source organism: Pitta sordida (assembly GCA_013390025.1). NCBI lineage: Eukaryota > Metazoa > Chordata > Aves > Passeriformes > Pittidae > Pitta > Pitta sordida. The sequence continues at coordinate 100,168 of WEKX01028716.1, read as the reverse complement.
ATAGTTTTGGATAGGGTTGATTTTCTCACAAGAGCAGAGAATTCATGATCATTTCTAGCACACTGAAAAAATGCCTCATGTTAGAGGCTTATCGTTAAGTCTGGCAATAAATCTGACTTAACTCAGTCACAATTAAATATGGAAATATTGACTATAAATAATACATTAAAAATTCAAATAATTAAAATACTACGTGTTGTTATAAAGAAAAGAGTTTAATTTTGTATGAAACACTGAAGTTTTCACGACTGTTTTATTGAAAATATTATTGTTCCTCATATTTTCTGATTAGAAATATGTAAAAAAACCACATCGTTATTTTTAAATGCTTTTTTTCTCCCTGTTTGATTTTAAGAACATGCATGGCATTTTCCCTTTGGCTTTTTGTTGTTGTTTCTGTTTTACTTTGATACATAAGACACATAAAAACAAAAGCCTAGACAACTGTTGCAGCCCAAGGATATGGACTAAAGACTAACAAAGAAATCATTCTGATTTTAAAAGATGTTTATTTCAAAGCTGATGTGTTATGTTGCAAGTACAGTTGATGCAGTATATTTTCCTGAAAAATTGCGTTCTAGTCTTAAAACTCAAAAAGGTGCACCTCCTCTGCAAGATACTGATGAAAAACTCTACTAAATTGTTTGTGCCATCTTCAATTCCCTCAACAGTGGCCCTTTAATATTTTTTGTCTAATAGGAATCATAGACCCAGGCTGTAGCATACTAATGAGTCTAAGCCTACCAATTACATTTTGCTCTCCATTTCAAATTAAATGACTGTCTGTCTATGTACTCATGCAGCCAACCCCTTCCTCGCACCAGAGTGTCCTGTTTTTCAAAAATAGAAATAATAACAATAATAATGTACTGTATCTTTCCAGTTAGCTACAACTCTATATGCTTTGTTAGGCTAATGATCAAGAAAATGCCTGAATCTCTCAGTGTTATGGTAGCTGCTTCATGAGGATAATCAACTTGCCATGCATCCCTGACACTTTGCACAGCAGAACAGAGAGATAGGTTTTAAGGAGTCAGAAACAGCAAAGTACACAGAGAAAACAAAAATAACCCACAGAGAGAAGAGATGGGTAAAAACAATAGAACTGCTCGGAATTTTCCATTTAATTATTTTCCTCTGAAGAAAATTTTTTTCCGTTTCATACCCTTTCTGTTATTTTCCTTTAGAAGAAGGTCCCTTCCAGCTTTCTGGCAGTCCTTTTCTTCACATTCCTGGTTCAGAATTCAATCGAAATATCTGCTGTCTATACTCCATTCAACCTAACTGGCAGAAAACAAGTGGTTTGGGATGTCCAGCTTCCAGCAACACATGGAAGCCTGTTCTCAGACTCTGTTAACTGGCCAGACGAAGCTGGACATCAAGGCATGCAAAAACATTACACCTCCTTTGAGTTCGCACCCTGTACATCAGCAAGAACAAGGAGATTGAACAAGATCCATGCCTCTGATGATCTGCCATCCACTTCAGTATGCCTGGCCCCATCTTGGACATCAACAATATACTTGATATTTTGTTAGTTGTGCCAAAGACATTACTACACCAGCTTGAGACTTCTGAAAGAACACAGGCTTACTGTCAACACAAAAATGTTTCCCAGCTCAAGGCCATGTGGCCGCCCTGGTGGTGCAATGGTGGAGCTGGGAGGGACACTCCCAAACACATGGAACCATCATGTTTTTTGCTGCCACAAGCTCCTTGTTCTTCCACTGGTGAGTGGAAAAGGTGAGGGAGTAATGACTTGGAGACAGTTCTGATTGGATGCAGGAGGGGATAGAAGTGAGAGGGGAGAGAGTGGTTTAAAAATTGGTGCACATCAGTCTCTTCCCCTTCAGGATGTCTTTGTGAGAGGTCCTGTCTTTCTGCTTCTGCGGCTGTGAGACCATGTGGGTTGTCTTTGGAGTGGTTCAGCATTCCACTTGGCCTGTCTCAATTCCATCATTCCTCTACTGCCCTCTGAGCTGAGGCTACAGCTGCAACCACTCCCTTTTCACTCCTGCACCTCTTGACTGGCTGCTGTTTCCCCTGTAGCTACGTTGCCATTGACCATTTCTGCATTTTGCTTATAATAACCTCAAGCAGAACTATAGGCTGGGGATGGATTACTTAGAGAGTGGTGAGGTGGAAAGAGACTTGGGGGTATTAGTTGATAGCAAACTCAACATGAACCAGCAGTGTACCCAAGCAGCCAAAAGGGCCAATGGCATCCTAGTCTGCATCAAGAATAGAGTGGCTAGTAGGTCAAGAGACGTTATCCTTCCACTGCAGCGACCGCGGTCCCACAGCCCAAACCCCGTGTCGCTTCTCCCCCCGCCCCCCGCCCCCGGTGATCATGCCCGCGCCGGCAGCCCTGCGCCGGCAGTCCCACGGATGCCACACTGGCACGCTGCGGGCGTGATCACCGGGGTTGGGGTGGGGAGAGCACATCGTGCGGGGTTGGCACGTGGCGTGGGGGCAGGCGCGTGGTGCTGGGGCGCGTGGTTTCTCCAGCTCGCAATGGCATTTAGAGCCCTGTAGCACCGTGCCCCGGTCCCTGACCCAGTCCTGTGTGTCTCCTGTGTGCTCCGCTGAGATCCAGTGCAGCACTGCCACAAGA
>WEKX01028716.1:42956-97538 GCA_013390025.1 Pitta sordida | reverse complement strand
ATAAAAATATATTCAATAAAGTCGTTACTATCATTTAATGGTCTCTAATCCATTGTTTGGTAATTGAGCCTCCACGCTTCAAACTCTCTACACTTGAAAAACTAGTTTTACTTTGACACCTTCATTGTTGGCCTGTGGGTAGTTGGTGTTTGCATTGACATTTTTGTGACAATTGTTGCCTCTGAGCAGCTAGGGACTGCAGACTGTGCAAATATATATTGCTTTGCACACCAGGAGGATAAAGCTGGGGCTATTCTGAAATATTCTCCTTGCCTCTCAAACCCACATTGCATTGCCCTTATCTCAGCCAGAAACCACTGTTCATTGTTAATTATTTAATTTCTCCTGAGTGCAACATGCATTTCCCTTCCTTACCTTTTCCTCTGTCTCACCACAGGTGGACTCCTGTGCTGTGCTAAACTCCTTTCCTCTGCTTTTAAAGCAAGAAGAAAACTACGTACCTCTCTCAAGCCTGATAGCTCATGCATGAAGAGAAAAATGAGACAATGACAATGGATTGGCATTATGCCTGAAGAGTGAAGGTAGCAGCCCTCAAACTGGCTGAAATAAATGAAGGAGGATGGCTGACCTATACTGTAAAGCCATTCTAGGATTGCTTAATGATGATGAGGAAAGGTAATAAATTTGCTGCCTAAACCATGTTTTTCTCGCCTTGTCCTGAGAATCTGAAACATTGAAAGATTAGTAGGAAGGATGATTCTCTTTGTTGGTTCTTTTCCAAAGCTGATAATATGTTTCCAAACTCCTTGTTGACTATTGTTCAGATGTACTGGCTGGCCACAAAGGGTCAGGTATTCAATTTCATCCCCATCAAATTCTAATATGTCCAGTCCATTTAGAAGATTCCTGGGCCGTCTTCTAGAACAGATTTGCACAAAGACTTTGATTACCTTCTCTGTACAGATGCCATAATGAGAGCAGAATTCACCGAACTGACACACAGGAGGGTGCATAATTACCTGACTGAACTGAGTGGCAAAACTCCACATGTGGGAACCAGGGGTGAGTTTTAGAGAAATCACAGTTAGGTTACAAGTCACTAAATGACTCCCACTGGTTTGGAATCAAGCACATACGCTGTAAGAGAACTAAGGGTGGTAACCTATACTGCAGTAGTTAATTTTTCCTGGTAGGCATAATTGAAAAAAAACCCCTCACGGCAAAACATAAACATTACAGGTATTCCATCTGTCCCTTTGGAGTTCAACCACATAAACTATTGAACTGGCACAACTACAGGAGCAGAAAGATCACCCAGGGGAGGGACAGGGATGGAAGTTTGGTAGTTTGCATTAGGAATTTCTAGGGCACACCTGTGGCTGTGGAGGAATACTGTTCCATTGGAAAAGACTGCCTTTTGCAGTTCTCCGTTCATCATGTTCATCCTCTCCACCCTCCAGGACGCCAAATGTCAAATCATGCAATTTGACACCTATGGAGAGGCAGGATCATCAGACCTTCAAAAGAATAAACAAAAGAAAAAAGGTATTATTGTTTTCAAGAGTGGCAACTGGATGTCAGATGCCTGCCTAAGAGCCCTAATTTGAATGTGACAGAACATTGTTGAAAAGGAGTCGTCAGGGCCAGCTTCCCTTTTATTGCAGGTGCAAAGAGACATCATGGCCAGTTGCGTTTATCGTTGACTTAAATAGGATTAGGATTTCACTCAGCAAGTTTGTTTAACTGACATTTACCATATTCAGATACTTTCTATATTTCATTCCATTCAAATCTACTACTGGCAACTTCCGGTCAGCACCAGCTGCATCCTTCAACATGGTTAACTCTACTGGAGAAATAATTTTATTCGCAGGTAAAGTCTTACTCCTCTGTCTTGGTTTAAGTGCTCAGAAACACTTGTAACATGCACCCGGTTTCAATTTTTTCCATTTTCTTGGAGTGAATTTGGGAAAGGAAAGCAGCCAGTTCTTCATCAGAGAATGCCAGGCGGCTCGGTGCTGCACAGCACGAGGTGTCATTGAGCACGGCATCTGCCCCGCCATCCTCTGCCCCCACCCCCTCTGGGGCGAGCAGATGCTGCCACTGAGGGCAAGTGAGTGACCACCATCACCACTGAGGGTGGGTGAGTGCTGCCACTGGGAGCAAGTGAGTGCTGGCCCCATCCATCTGGAAATGGCAGTGGCAGGTGCTTGTTTGAGTCCTGGCTGACTGGGCCACCTAGTCATGTGGGGCGCACACCTTGTAGGCTACCATGAGCTGTGATGCAAACCATCGTCTCTTCCTGAGTAAATGGAAATGAGAAAAGAGGTCTTAATAGGTTGGAGATGCTTTTCATTGGCTGTCAGAGAAAATAGAAGTGGCTATGCCACAGGGGTTTTAAAAAAAACCCCTCCTGGTGCAGCAGAAGTCACTCTCTTCTTCTCTAGACGTTGCTGCCCAGAGGCAAGTTGCCAGTTAGCAGTGCCGGACCCAGTCGTTTCATGGAACTCTCTACCTAGCCATCCTGGCTGGGGACTACCCTGAATCTCCTGCTGTTCCTGTGTTTCTTGTGTCCTTGTGTTCCTGCACTCCTGCTGACCTGCATTCCAACTGCATTTCTGACTTCTGTAGGCAAAGTCTACCTCTCGTCCCATCCCTACATAGACAGGTAGCTCTGGACTCTGCTGCTGCTGTTGAATCCTTTTGTTACAGTTTTATTCTTTTGGGTTTTTGCGTGTGGGTGGCTGGTGTGTGTTTGGGTCCTGGGTCATGCTAGGGCTCTCACGGAATGTCAAATTCACAAACACATGCAGGTCATTAATATGCATGCAGGCCATGCCCATTGCTCCACACCCCCATTCCAGAGCACTGTGGATACTTTTCCCGCTGCTGCCCTGTCCCAGCACACAGTGCTTGCCCCACCACCACTGCGGCCAGCCCCACTTTCTTGGGGCACTTTCCTTCCCCACCTGTAGCCATGGAAACAGTAACACACACCCCGGGCAGGGGGGGTGGGGGCTGGGGGGGTGTCACTCCCAGGCTGCGCTTAGAGTAACAGGGGACAGTGTGACTCCTGGCCCTCCCCGTGGGGCCAGGCCAGTCCCACCCCACAGGGAGCACCGGCACCGCCCCTTGGCAGAGCAGAGGCACTGCGCATGCGTCAGACAGGGAACATCGTACATTGCTGAAGAAAAATTGTGAGAAATTTTCTTTGCAAATCAGTGAGGTAACAATGGAGGGGTCGCAATGCAGCGAGGATATACTGTTTAATATTTATTTAACATGAGTATCATATACATACATTTTCACTTATATTTTTAATAAATCTTGTAACATCCCTAACAATTCTCTTGTCCAGTGTTGATAAGCAACCCTACCCACTTTCTCTACCCGAGACATCAGCCACCTCAATAACTTACCTGGAAGAAGAGTCATTTGCCAAGAGAGGTTAACTGACAATCACAGAATATTGTGAATTGGAAGGGGCCCACAAGGATCATTAATTCACTCTTAAGCCCATAAGAGTCTTAAACTCTCAACCTTGGTGTTATTAGCACTATGTTCTATCCAACTGAGCTAATCTCATGGTCATTCAGAGAGCCTAACTAATATGGAAAGGTATGAAGAGTAGATTGACCAAACATGAAGTATGACTGGAAGGATACATGAACCATCCAGAAGCACCAGAAACCCTTGAAAACCAAGGATGGAAAGAAGTTGATTAAATTGGTGTCACAAGTAAAAGCAGGAGCAGTAGTAGGGTCATCTTTTCAGAAATGATACATTCAAAGCTAAATAAAGAGCCAAGTTTTGATAATATATAGGAGAACATTTTTCCAGTAAGTCATTAAGCCCTGTCTCGCGAGACCTTGACCTAGGCTCAAAAAGTCCCTTAAAAGCCAGGGACAAAACTGTCACAGCCTCCAGTATGGAAAAGATGACCCAGTATATCTTTTTCATCCATAATTTCCATAATTCTAAGAAATTCCCTATTTGGAAAATAAAATTAATTTCTGTTCATTGAGTGTTGCCACTGCCTTTTGCCTTGTAAAAGAGTAAACCTCTCCCCCAGAAGTTTCAGCTGGCCTTTATTGCAGCCTTTCATCACTGTCACATCTTCGTCTTCAGGCTATTTGCACCAGAAAAAAAAATTGTTAAGGAAATAAGATTAATAACGGGATTATTGGAAGGGGTGAAAATGCAGTAGGATGCATGATTTTTAGCCTCTTGCTGCTAATGCAACACCTTACATACGTTGGCATTCTTTGCCTTTGAAAAACGCTATTTCTGCTGATACTGGAAATGTGGCATGTTCACAACACTGCTCTGAGAAGACAAGTAATAGTTGCCCAGTTGCTATTAATAAACAAAGATACCCTGACTTTGAGTATAGCAGTGCTTTCTGAGAAGGACATTTTTTCCACTTTATCTAACTTACCCTTTTTTTTTCCCCGAGCACTCCTGAAATGCATTGTGTCCTTTTAAAAATGAATTAAGGTTGAAATTAAGTAGAACTGTTAAAGAAGCAGTGGGAATGGAAAGGAATTTTTTATTAGAATAGGAATGACTGAAATGAGATATATTGCTGTGGAAGAAAACTGCACTGGCTGTAGCAAGTGACTAACACTTACTATGAACTCAGAGGAAAATCAGGATTTCAACAGGACTTAGGACAAAAAAGGTGACATAAAGGAAAGATGGACGATGAACTGTTAATAAATTCCGTGAATATTTTCTCCTTCCCTCTCTTGCCCCCTCAGTGACAACAAATCTTCATCCTACTTATTTGCTCTTTCTTGAGGATTGTGTGCTAAATAGTTAGTCCAAATATCATGGAGTGAAATTTGTTCCATTGGGAAATAATTGCTAGGTTGAGGGTGAAAAAGGGGGATGTTTTATTACACAGCTTGGAAAATGAGATGTGTTTCGATCATTAAGCTATTCTTTTCTCTCTGGATAAAATCAGATCAGAGGGCACTGGAGACATGACAGCAACAATAGTAAAGATAGATGTACATATACAGAGATAAGATGGATAGGCAGGTATGACAGATGCTGAGAATAGAGTTTTAATATATGGGGTAGAAAACATTGCAAAAGCTTCAATCTTTCTCTAGCCAGATGTGGAAAATGTTTTCTGGAATGTTACACTCGCTGTTAAGAATTCCGTAAAACATTAAAGTGATCTGATGTATATGATTTATAATGACTATAAAGAAGCTACCAACCTGTAAATGGAAAAATGGAAAGGCTCTGAGGAGCAGAAAATCATGGGACAACAGAAATAATTTGAAAAATAGTATCCTCAAGTAATACAGACACTTTCTCACAGGTATCCCCAGAGAAGAAACTTCTTACTGAAATAAACAGCAATCTGGTATCTAGTCCTGTAACCGATTACATCATCTGCTATATTTAGAATACCTCCCGTGTAACCATGGAAACTGCTTTTTCTTAAACTCACATTATTCCATCCAGCATTAGTTGACAGCACAGTAATACTTTTGGAAGCTCACAAAACAATTAATCTATCACTGTTATGATATGCCTGTATATATAAAACAATGTGGGTTTTGTCTTTTCTTAAGAATGCATTGTGCATACTTGGAGATGTCAGATTTCAGACAAAGACTACAGAGAGCCAGATTCATGGCAATGGAGTGCCCATAAAAGACTCCAGGAGAATTCACAGTACATCTCTGTACTTTGCTTTAGGCCAGGTACCTAACGAAAGGGCTCATGCTGTCACACTGCATGCACACGTCTGTGTGTCTGTCTTTCACATGGAACTTTTGAACCCAGATTCAACCAAATCTGACAAAGATCAAAAAAAAAAAGGTGCCTTTTAATCTACCACAGAGTTTGCAAAGATAAGCAACTATGCAGAAGAAAGTCTTGCCAGTGATGCCACTGAAAGACTAATAAAGGCAATTCTTATTAAATGTAGGAAAACATACTAAAAAAAAGAGGTTCTGTGATTTCTGCAGGTCATGGAATATTTATGATATTGATGATCATATTAGAAAGTAAACAAAACACACCTATACATTGCATTGCGGAAATGCAAAAAAATAATTTCCATTGTTTTTCTAAAAAAAAGCAGCTTTTCAGAAATCACTAAGAAATCCCAAACAACTATTAGAACTTCAAATGAATACCAGAAATCCTGGGAAGCAATAAAATCCCCCTACAGAAGTCTCAGCCTCAGACTTCCAAAATGGACTCAAGGAGCCACAATCATTGTGATCCAAAGTGGCTTTAAATTTATGCAAGTGGTTGTCTGAGATTAAAATGCAAAGTTAATACTAGGAAAAAAAGTACTACAAGGTAAGTGCAAATGCCCAGTTTTCACAGTCCAGGAATGTTACTATGAGGTTCCAGATGCATCTGTACTCTTTGGTGTATTTAGAACTAAGCTATAAATGGGAACCAGGCGACTACATTTGCAGACTACAGTTGATTGCAAATAATTTCAGAAGGATCTACTGCTATTATATGGCTGAGTGATAAAATGACAAATTATATACTATGGTAATAAATATGAAGCAGAATATATGTGTGGAAAATAACCCAAATTCTACATGTACAGGAATGAATGAACTCTAACTTACCAGTCGTTAGTCAGAAAGGAACACTGGATTCGTAGGCACATTAGCACAATGATGGGCAAAAAAAGGCAAATCAGATATTCAGTTATTGGAAAAGTTACAGGAGCAAAACAGAAAACACCTTATGTCACTTACACACATTTTTATGACTGCGTGTGATTTTAGTCACCTAAGAAGTGATGTGAGAGGACTGGCTAACACAAGGAGGAAGAAGAAGACAGAGACACGGGTTATGGTGTCCTTTTAAGAAGAGAAGAATAGATTAGAATTTCTCAGCCTGGAAGAGAGTTAGCTGAGGGGTGCTAAGATTAAAGCCTACATGAATAGTATGGAGAAGATGAATGGGGAGTGACCTCCTTCACACTGGGGAAAGAATGAAACAGGAAGAAGGGAAGTGGCCTTGACCTCAACTTCCACTTCTTTTGAGTCCTGCCAGTGGCTTATCTTCTACATCTGTCCTAAGTCCTGTATCCTGTCTCTGAGTGATGCTAGCCAAGAACGCACTGTCATGTAAAGAGACTACAGGAAGCAGAGGAATCATTACAGAAACATTCAAGAGAGTTTTCTAGCAATGCAAATGAACAAAACATTCACCAAAGACATTGGTTTTAATCCATTAGAGCTTCTTGGGCAGCTTGCTGTCTCTAGCAATGTTGCAGTTCTGCAGTAACATTATGGCAAGACCAGCTGAATACTTTCACTGAGTGGCACAACACGTGCTTTGTAAAGATTACACTTTATCAGCCTTTTCATCCTTTTCCTCAACAAAAGCAGACAAAACTTGCTGCTGGCTATACCCACAATTATGAAGTTGGGTCATGGGATCAGATGTTTAGAACGAAAGAATCTAACATATTCAGTTTGGGGAACTGAAGGTGCTTTAGCTTAGCTCTACTCAAGTACTATGGGCTGAAGGCAGCATATCTACTGCTGCCCTTCCTCTGCCCTCAGAAGGGCAGACAACCTTCTCAGCTGTGCTCCAGGTCTGTCCTGGAGCAAACCTCTCTTTGTCCTGTCACATTGTAAAACAAACTCTTGAAATTATCTGGATTAAAAATTACCAAGCAGAAAAATCTATGCAAAATACTTCTCAGCTGCAAATGGTGGCCAACAGCTTTCCTGCTGCTATGGGTGGGTTTTGCCTGTATGACTTCTATGGAAAAACGGACAGATGAATTTACAGTGCAGTGGCTGAGCAAAAGAGTACAAAATGAAATTATAGTGACAGTCAGTTCCTTCAGAAGAAGAATGTCCCCAAAGTGGCCAGAAAGGGACATCTAAAAGTCATCCCTTCAGTGTTGAGTGTTGGGGTCCCCTACATAGCATGGATCAAGGAATGAATCCTTCCTGCAGGGAGGAATTGCAAACCCTTCATGGTGGCAGATCACCAGTTACATTCGGCAAAAGCTTCCGTATGGAAAACATGAAAGTCACTAGTACTTGACATCAAATGAAACTTATCACTCAGATGTAGTAGATTGATTTTCAAGGAAAATAACTGGTTCAACTTCTATACTTTTAACAAACTTTTCTCAAAGCACGAATCCCTATTCAATCTTATGAGTCTCAAAAATATTAGTTTGAAAAACATAGCCTTCCAAAATATTTTACAAATATTTCATGGTATGTCCACTTGTACCAGTGGAATATTTAACAGAAAAATCAGATCATTACCAACATCCAGACACTAATTAGAAGGGAAAAGTAAATTTCAAACTGCAAATATTCCTTTTTATATTCCCAGTGCATTACAAATTGAGTGACAACTTGATTTTCAATACCCACCCACCTTTACGATGTTAAAAATGTGACTGGAAAATAATATTTTACTAGCCTGAAACCTTGTTTTACAAATACAAGTTGTAGCCTAAGGCAATAGTTTCAAACAGTCAAGTGGGAAATCCTGAAACTAGGGGATGGAATGTCCTCATAGAGCGGGGAGGCATCCTGAACTAATGCATTGTCTGCATTTTGATGTTTTGTAGCATCTTACTTCAACTAATGGGGTAGAGATTATTTCAGATCTACATTAATTTGCTCTGTAAAGTCATTAGACTCCTTAAAATCATTTGCATCTCACTTTAATACTTCAGTATTACATAGACAGTTCCATAGTTCCACATAATATGAACCACCTGAATGGATTTCAATTTATCAAGAAACAATAAATTGCAAAATATCAAGCTAAAATGGCAATAACAAATCCAGTGATCATTGTCCCATACATTTTGGATTGTTATTTAAGACCTCTTGGGAGATCAATGCTGCATAACCTATTTCTCAGGATTCATGTCAGCTGTATGAACTCTTTGCAACTGTTTTCACTAACACGTTATGACTTGTTTATGATACTGCAGAATAAGTGATGGGATCAGCATGGTTATAGCAGAGTGGGCACTGAGATAGAATCATCTGGAAAAGGTATAATATTTTTTCCTGTCTCTTTATGCATATACTGAAGAATTATTATTAGCCTATTCTACTGGCCTCCTATTTGTGCTCTCAGATATTGTGGTTGGACCTAGATGTATGATCTCTTTGAAAAATACAGTATCTGGAATACTTATTGACTCCTTAATAATAATCACAGAACTCAGACTAAGACTTAACTTTAAAACTAAATTTAGAAGATATTGAAAATATCTGTCAGCAAAACTTTAAATCTGTGGATTTCTTCACCACAGATTATGTGACTGCTAGGCAGGCAATACCTTACTTGACAATAGCTGATGTAACAGCTCATTTTGACCTCTACTGTGTCCATACTGCTTCTGCTGATGCATATGACTTCCAGGAATAAGGAGACTAAATCTATCCAGATGAGATTTCCTGCCCAGCTGCAGCAGAGCTTATGGATCCAACAGGTTCTTCTGTGGAAGTAACACACCAAGTACTCACTGGGCAGGAGATTTCTGATTATACCTCCTTTACTTTCCAAATTCCTCAGACAACTCCCGTGAATAAGCCAGGCCCCATCAGGAAGGCACTGAAAAGAGCAAGCAAAAGACAAAGTTAGTTGCCGTCCCTCCTTTCTTTGGGAGCAGCTTATTATAATGAAGCTTGGAAAACAGTTGTGGCTAAAAATGTCAGGGAGGACAGCCCCGGGACTGCTGCTGGCAAAATTTCATACCACTTCTTTCTAATACTTCTTGAAGCCAGGCTCCCTTGCCGTGCATCCCACTCCTACATCTTATGTGTACATATCCTCATGTGCAATCTACAACGTTGTCGGCACCTCAGGAACAGTCTTTCACATTGACAGCAAAAAGAATCCTATCCCTGGAGAGGCTGCTGTATGCAAGGTGTTTTCAACATTATATCATGGATTACCCAAAAGGCTGATCCTATCAGTACAATTACTCCTATTTTACAGAGAACATAGCAGCAGCTGAGAGTTTACCAGTTTTTCTCAGAGATTTCTCATATACATTATATTTTTAACTCAGGAATGCATTTAAGTATATATTTAAGTCCCTTTGGACTGCTCTCGAGGACTATGCTATTAAAGACTTATTTTAAAGCCCACTTTAAATCCTGTTGATTTAAGTCCATGCCTATATGGATTTCTGAGTAAGAAAACTGCAGCAAATTTGAGTCTCATGTATAAAACAGATGACTAAAAATAAAATGCTGTTCACTGTAGGCACCCAACAGAGCAAAGAAATGTATCAAGATCTTGCATGCTTGTTGTCAGGCATGATCAGATTCATTTTGGGTCTGTCCTTTGAGCAGTGTGAATTGCAACATATAAAATAAGTTAAATATACACAACCATTCGTGTGATAGCAGAAAACACATCGCATTCTCATTGTCTTCCTTTCCCGTCCCAACAAAAATATGTATTTGTTTTCCACAAAGTATTAAAGAGGAATAAAACCATTTGGCTGATAATGGAAAGTTTCACTTCCCATTGTTTCCAATGCCTTAGCATGTCCTGCATCATTCCTATGAGGCAGTGAGTTTTGCAATCAATATTGTCTGTGCTTCTGTGACAAGGTGCTTTTAAAGGTTATGCTTTACCATAATTTCCCATGCAACTTGGCTGTTCCCTTTTTTTTTCGTTCCTGCACAATGATTTGCAGGATGCAGCCAGAATTAATTATTTGTAAAACTATCACTTCATTTCATACACACTGATTTATAGATCTCTCAGAGCAAAATATGGTACAATACATTGAAATAAAAGCAAAATTAGCTAAATTTTAGGATGTGTTATAAATGTTAAAGAGAAACTATTAAAGCCTTTTTCTTTCCTGTCATAAGACAGTACGTATCTTCTCAGTATAAAAAAATAATTTACAAAAAACTATTGAATTATAGTAGTTAGTTTCAAGTTCTGATTCTCAATCTAGTTATCTGTGTCTCGTGCCCGTCATAGGTGGTCTCTCTTCCCTGATGACCTAGGGCATCATGGGCCCATCAAGCTAAATACTACTCTGCATTGTTCTGTCAGTCAAGATCTACGTGAAACACTTTGACCTGGGTGCCTCGAACTACCTGGTCATGGTTGCAATGTTACTCATTGGCTCAACTCTTGGGTTCGTGTATGCCTACCTGGCAGACTCTAATGATCAGCTTCTCTACCCCAGCAGTGATGTCTTGCCACATTTTGGAGGCCCAAATGGGTTTCCCTTTACATTGTCAATTGACCTTCTTCCGTCTGTTTAACCATTCCCACACAGCAGTGGCTCCCATTCATGAGTTAGAGTAGAGGTAAAACCTTAGCCACTTCACTCATTCAACAATGTCCAAGGCCAATTGGACAGCTATGAGCTCTACAATTTAACTCAACCTACCTTGTCCTTCAGTAGCTTCTGCAACTTGTCATGTGAGGTTCCATATGGCTGCTTTCCATTTTCTGTTTGTCCCTACAATGGGACAGGAGCTGTTACTGAAAAAAGTGTATTACAGTGAGCCCCTGTATACTATTTTCCTTCCCCTTGGACTGCAGGTGGTGCTGTAGTTAGGACAATTGTACAGTAAGCATTGGCCAGGGTCCAGCATACTGCAATAACTTGACCTCTCTGGAACTGCTACAGCAATTTTCTCTTAAACACTCTCATCTTACAAAGGAGCTGTATTTGATCAGGGGAGAGATTCCAAACTGTTGGGGCAGAATACTCCTTCAACACTCGGTCTATCTCCTCCCATATTCACATTCAATCAGAATGGTTCATGTCTGAAGCAGGCTGTTGGGCAGTCACAGTGTCCCCAACTCCCAGGGCAGGTTTCTGGTGTTCCTAGTCTCTGGGGTAGATCTTGGGGCACGTTCCCAAGAAATCCTCATCTTGTCTCTAAATGCTGAGTAGACTCTAGTGAATAAGCATGGCAGGATCATCAGCAAGAATATGGTACTTTTGGCAGTTAGGGGGAACCTTATATTCCAAAAATTCCACTACTGGACCTGAAAGAGAAAGGAGGAAAAGGCTGGGCAAAATCACATTCACTTCAGGCTGAGTGGTGTTGTCAATAAACCCCCAGAGGGAGCAAACTAAGCCAGGACAGACAGAAAATGTTGAGTACACATCCCAAATAAATTCCATTGTCTTAAATGTCATCCTGTCATAAACCTATTTCAGACAACATATTACCTAAGCAATCTTAGCCTCTCTTCCAACTTTTACAAAGATAATTGCCAAAACCTCATATGGGAATACATGCACAGTTAGATGCCACATCCACATGAACAGATTCTATACACAACAGTCAAAGGTTTTGTTCAAAGATGTTATTTTTTCACTTGTCTCTTGGGCCTCACATTGGGCACCAATTATATCTTGATTTGAGACAATTTGAAGGGGTGGAGACCTTGGACAGAAGTCTCCTCCCTCAGATTCAATATCCCTGATTGCTCCAATACAGAGAGAGGGACCAAGTAAACTTAAATGTAAGTGAAAAAATAACTCTTTACTAAGATGAATGCTAATAACAATACTGATAAAACTGGGTTAAACTAATGAGGGGAAACTTCCCAAGCTGCACTCACTAGACCAAATTGATATGGTGGCTGGTCCTCCCCCCTGAAAAAATGTATGAGTCCACAGAACAGAGAAAAGACGTTTGCCTTTCCACATAGTTTCCTGCCCCACACCTGGAAAACCTGGGAGAAATTATTAGAGTCAGCAATTCCAATAAATGGCTGATAGTTAGGATTCAATACCAGCAGACCCTTGTGTGGTGCTGAAGTGAGGCTGCAGTGCTGCTAGAGGCAGTTGGAGCAGGGCTGCAGACCCCCCATGCAACTGGAAGGACCCACAGGACAGCCATCGGATTCAGTGACGAGCCTTGCTTGTTGCAATTTTCATGTTCATTGGTCAGAGTGGTGGTAGTGGCAGAACAGTCTTGTTGAAGCAGTGGATGCAGTCCAGATCCATCTAGGTGGTGGTGAAAACCCTGAAACTCAGAGTTATATACACTCAGATTCAGGTGGGAATGCTTCTGGTACTTCTCCAAGGACAGGATGATATAATACTGAGTCATATGACACTTCTGGAGTCTTTGACACCTTCTAAGATGTTGCAGCTGTCTCTTATGTCAGTGCAGCTGAGTCCATCATGGCCCATTATGGCTTAATCAACAAAAGATACCTTCAGACTAGATGTGAATGTTCAGGCTAGGTGGGGTTGTTCCAGGGAGCTACCACAGCTGAGTTATCTGTGTAAGGAAAAAGAAGCACTACTCCACTCTCAGGGTTTGCCTCTTCCCTTCTTTAAGACCCAGCTTGTAGTCTGAGGGGTCAGATGTGTACCCCTTCAGCACCTGGACTGGGTGGCCACCTTGCACGTCATTAGCAAACCACTAGCACCAATAGTTCCCTGTCTAACAAAACCTGCAGTCAATGCAGGTGAGTGAAGGTTTGAGTCATTAATCACTAGCAGTTCGCTCTCTAAAGAATGCAAAACAACAGAAAGCCAAAAAGACATCTTTGGAGATAAGAGAAGAGAAAAGGTGGATACCACAGTTTTTGTGTAACCAAGGCCACGCTTTTATTGTGCTATAACAAAGGACTGTGTTGCTTTGACCTAATGGAGAGAGACTAGTTTTTTTATCCGTTGCCCAACATCAAGATTATGTCTTGTTCACACCACTTCATCATAGACATATGCATACCCAGATGCGCAAACACATGTTGCCTAACTCAAGCTGCAACAGAAATACCCTGTCTACCAATAAAAATGACCTTTTGAGGGTGAACACTTACAATTATTTAGTGGCATGCAGTCAAGCACATTAATTTTAAGAAGTCAGGGGCCTGACTACAGGAGGAGCTGCAAGGAGCAAACCAGTCACAAACTGAGATTTGGCAAAGCCATCAGGATTAATAGTCAGAGGTTTAAAGACAAGACTGTCTGCAGTGCACAAAGGTGAGGTGTCCCTCAGCTTCTTGGCCCAACTGAACCAGAGCATTTCCAGTAGCAGAGTCTCTGTTGCCATCTGAACTTGGCCCTGATGCAACCTGGACCTACCAAATGCCCGACACCACTTTCTGCAGCATGAACATATCTTTTCTACATGCTTATGCAGAACAGACTAACAGTGCTCAGTTTAGCAGAGCCAACTCTGGATGGAGTGGTTTAAGAACAAGAAACAGCCTACAGGAACCCTCTCCCTCCCTGCTGAGAGGAGTATGGTACAGTCATACCTCGGTGACTCGTGCTGTCATATTCTTGACCTCAGTGATTCACGGAAATTTTTTCCACGATCCTTACTCAGTGATTCATGGAGCAGAGTATAGTTCTGCGGGACGGCACGGTCCTGCACTGCCACGGCAGGTGACTGGGGTCAGCCACCCACCCCTGACAGGAGTGAGGAAGTCTTAAACTGTAACACATGTCACTGCACGGTCCTGTTCTGGCTGTGGCAGCCAGCCTGGACTTGCCAGCACATATGCATATGCATTGCCTCAGGCAAAGCACTCCTGCAGTGCAGCGCCTGTGGAATGCGACTGGGGACTTCCTGTTCTCGGATGGGTGTGGCTGCTACAATTAAAGGGAAAAAACTTTAACTCCGATGCTCCCTGCAGCTGCAAGGAGCCTCAGGATGTTGCAGTGTTGCAAAGTTGCCATATTTAGAGCAATGAATTCACAGGTTTAATGTTCCGCCCGAATTCACAGGTTTAATGTTCCACCAGACCCTCACAAGACCCAAATCCCACAAATCCAGAGGCATGACTGTATTGATACAGGCTTCCCACCTAAGCAATGTTTTCAGTTTTCCTTGTTAAGCATATCAATTTAGACAGGATCAAAGTACTAGCTGACATGTCTGAAAACTAATAAATTTCTAACTTGCACAGAATACCACACCAGTATTGTACATCATTAATAAATATGACAAAAATCAGACAACTCTGCTTGCTAATCATTCATGCTACATAAGAAATTGACTGAGAATGTCATTAAAAAAATTGTATTTGCTCAGAATCTGAAGCACTCTTTTCTATTTTTCTTTTCAGAAGTTGTCCAAATCTTTAAAAACTTAACAGAAAATTTGCTTTGATTTTTTAAAACGTCAGCTGCCCCTAAGTGGCTTTTTTCTAGATTCTGAAAAGTATTGACAGGCTTTCTTATTTGCAACTCTCAGAAAGTTCCACAAATAATCTTTTTTTGCCTGATTTTAAGTTAATAAATATAAGAGTATATGCAGAGAAAATGAGACAAAAAGTGAAGCAACTGAAGAGTCATCAAGTAAATAGCTTCTTTTAAAAGATTTACTAAATTAGAATAAAATCTCTTAGGCACTGGAAATCTTTTCTACATCACTTCAACAACAACATTTTGCAAAAAAGCAATCTGAAGAGCTCATCTTTCACCAGTAAATGAAAATCCACAGAAAATATAGGATGTTGTCAAAACACAACTCAAGGGTTTTTCTGGATGCTGGGTGCAAGACCACCGTGTGGTTCCATCATTCTTCTACCTTTGTCTTACTGTCCCACCATGGTGGTCTCCCATGGACTGATACTGGGAGGAATCTCCTGTTTTTCATTAAGCTTCTTGCCCCTCTGCCATGCTGCCAAGTCCTGTGCCAGACTAGTCACTTCCTCTGTAAAACTGCTTTTCCTTTGGCTGCCAGCCAGGCCTGTGTCACATTCTGTGGTATCTGGAGCTTTATTGTGCATCTCTCCTGGCTGACTTCATGTGATTAAAGGCAAGTGCTCTCTGAGGTGCTCATCTGTTTCACTGCAGACACGGGGATGTATTTCATAGTCAAAGTGAACTTTGACGGTTTCAATGGCCATGTCTGGCTAGTCTCTCTCTAATCAACAAATATCAGCAAGGGGAAAACAATTCAGAGAAACTATAGGGATTTCAAAATCTTAATATTGCGCATAACATTTAAAAAAACCCCACATTTTGGCTTAGGAAGATGAATTAGCAAAAAGAGTAAATCACTAAAGTGATCTCTACATGCAAGCATTATAGTGTCATGGCTTAAGTGCTCAAAAATACTTTTAATATGTACCTGTTGTGAATTTTTTGTCTTTTTCCCAGAGTGGATTCACGAGGGCAAGGGAGATGTTTTTTTCATTGGACAATGCCAGGCAGCCTGGTGCTGTGGAGCATGCAGTGCCAGTGCACTCAGCATCGGCCCAGCTGTGCTGCCACCGCCACCCCTGAGAGTGGGGGGAGTGACTGCGGTCGCCACTGAGGGCGAGCGAATGCGGCCACTGAGAGTGAGTGAGAGCTGGCCCCATCCATCCGGCGATGGTGGCGGTGATTTAAGGAAAATCAGTCAGGACTCAAGGTAGTTGCTTGCAAGCAGAGAAAAAAAGTTTTTTAGCCCAAGAACCAAGGAAAGAAGAACAGCAGTATCCCCTGCCCTGTCAGGTGCCAAAAGCCCCCACCCAGATTTGCTGCCTATTTTTATACCCTTGCCTCATACATATCGAGATTACTTCATGAACATGCATCCCTTGAAAATTATGTCATAAATTGCAACTATGATTTAAAACCTTTGACCTATCAACTCCAATGTTTCACATTCTTTTCCCCTTGTTTTGGCTAACACCATCTTTTGTTTACCCTTCAGGACGTGGAGACAAGGTTTTTCACCTTTAATATTTGGTCTCAATTTTCAGGCCAAGTGAATGATTTTAAAATCTACAAATCCTTCTAAAATTCACTAAAATTTCACTATTTCACTAAAATCCCTAAATCTCTAAGCTTCTACCTCACTCACTAAAATCTATAATTTTCTGAATCCTCAAATCAGCGGCAAGCACTCGTTTGAGTCCTGGACACATAGGGCGTGTGCGATGGAGGCCGCTATGAGCTGTGATGCAAACCGTCATCTCTTCTGGAGTAAACAGAAATGAGAAAAGAGGTCTTGACCTGTTGGAGCTGCTTTTCATTGGCTGGCAGAGAAAATGGAAGTGGGTATTTGCTCGGGGGTTTTATAAAACCTTGTGTTCCTGCACTCCTGCTGACCTGCATTCCAACTGCATTTCTGCCTTCTGTCGGCAAAGACTACTGCTGGTCCTGTCCCTATATAGACAGGTAGCTCTGGACTCTGTTGCTGCTGTTGAATCCTTTTGTTATAGTTTTATTCTTTTGGGTTTTTGGGTGTGGGTGGCTGGTGTGTGTTTGGGTCCCAGGTGTGTGGGGGTTTAGGGCCGTGAGGGCATGGTTTTTTTGGTTTTTTTTTTATCCCTGGTTGCTGGTATAACATTTATTTAGCATTCATATCATATGCATACATTTTCATTTATATTTTTAATGAATCTTGTTATGTCTCTAACAATTCTCTTGTTCAGTGTTGATAAGTAGCCCCACCAACTGTTTCTGCCTGAGACACATGGAAAGGACTGAATGATAATTGTCTCAAGCATAACAACACTAAAGGACAACAATGCCATTTTACCTAGAAAAAGTGGAAGGGAAAATTAGAGTTAGGTCTGCTTTGATATTTAGAATGCAGTCTTTGACTTTGTTAAGATAAATTTGAAGATGGAATGAGTCATTCATATCAATATTGCCATAGTAACAAGCCAGCAAATAAAATAGTGAAAATAGTTCCTTGTTTTTAAGGGGGAAACTACAAATTTCAAATTACACAAACACTACAACTACAAACTACAAATTACAAACTACAAACAATACAACTATGAACTACAAATGACAAACTACAAGCTTCTGACAGTTCAATAGTTTGTACTCTTTAAGGCAGCTTTAACTTATGGCTACACTCACAACGTATCAGTTCTGCACAACCCTGAATCCGTCTCTCCACATATGATCATTTTAATATTCAGATGAGTGTAGGAGCAATTGCTTTAGGGAGACCCATGCTGCATGAAATGAGTATTTCAGTGTCATCCAGAATCTAGTTCTGCAATGAGTGGAGAAGATTTTTTTGGGTTTTTTTTCTAAAAATCTACATAGCTTCATTCATAATGTTTTTAAAAAGAAAACTAAGGCTGAAAAGCAAAGACTACCAGATCAGAAAATGCCAGCACAAAAATTATAATGAGATTTTCAAATTACATATTCTTGTGGAGATGTATGCAGATACAGAGCTTGGCATGTCCAAGGTATTTAAATCAATTGGTGTGAAACTGTCATGGGGAGAGGCCTTTTGTTCTATTGTAAAACTTTTCTTCTTTTTACTGGAACAGACAATAGGTATCTCTTCTTATCTCCCTTTCCCTCCCCTGAAAGGAATGTGGCCAGGGGAGGGGCTTTCTCCTTTTCACCTGACAAACAATGGAGGATCCAGCATCTTATCTTCCCTCCCCTGAAAGGANCTTGTTTATTTCCCACTTGTCTATAGTTGTCATTGTTCCATTGGGTTTTTTTTTTATACTATTATTGTTGTTGTTCAAACATATATATATTTATTATATTAAGTTTTTTTCTCCCAGTAAAATTCTAATTTCTCTCCATATATTATTCAAGTATTTTAAAATTTAATTCATACTTCATCTTAATTGACCGAGGACAGAAACCAACAAAAGGAATAGAGTAGGGGTTTTGTAATACCTGGTGAAATGAGAGCCCTGTGCTTAAAATATGAACTCCCATTTGTTTTCTGAGGAAAATTCAAGACCTAAAACTGTCCCAGTTGGCAAGGTGAGACAGGATTGCCTGACTAAAGTCAGCAGACCAGAAGGGAGCAACCTAGGTCTGCTGGCATGGGGACAGCAAGATGTCAAAAGGACATACTTGGGACAAGGGTCCCTGTCCTGGACACCCAGTCAGGAGACACTGTGTGTGAGGCAGTGGGCAATGCCTGACTTTGTGCTGCAGGGTGTCCCTGCACCCTGGCCAGGGGGGCAGGCAGGGAAACACATCACTAGGATCTGAGCCATTAACCCTCCCCTGAGAGCAACTATGGTTCTCAGGACACTCACCTGGGAATGGGGAATCCAGTATTTCAGGGAGCTCAGGCATAAATCAGAACGCTAGCAAGCTGCCTGGTGGTCTTGGATGTTCCTGTAGGCTTTCAGAGTTCTCCCTGACCCACTTTGTGGGGCAATGAATGTGCACGCAACTGCTTCTCACAGCTGTGGGTTCCTACATGCACACATAAACATTTTCTATTCTATATTCTGTCTTTAAAATGGGATTCATTTGGAGAGCATCAATACAGGTGGCAATGAGAGTGCCATAGGGAACACTCATCAGTTAGGATGGACAACCCATAGGGTGAGAGTTGTTTTCCTGAAAGCTGCAGTTTCAGTCATAGGTATTTTGGCCTATTTTGAAGGTCCATTTCTATTCAGCTTTTTCTCATGTCATTAAAAATCAGCTCAGCAGCAGTAGTTGACTCTGTAAATAAACCCAAGGCTAGGCTAGGAGCCATACCCATTTATACTCTCAGAGAACCTGTCATATATTCTTTCATATTATCTTCTTTGGGTTTTTTACCCTTTTCTGGGTTTTTTGTACTTTTTTTTCCAGAGAGTATTGATTTTAAGCAACTGTACAAAATATCAGAGAAGAGTGAAATGTGATAACTTTGTAGCACATTGCTTAATGCCCCAGTTGTAATCAACCAAGGCAATCTCTAGGACTGTGGAGTTTAAATAAGGGTCACATTCCTGTCAGGAAAAATTTAAATATTTCTGCTTTCTAAAAAGTTTTTTAAAATACATATACAGTCGGCCCTCAAATACCACAGTACCACTAGTCTTGCCCCCACCCCGTGCAGCCCTCTGTCAGAGTAGAGTGGCAGCTCATTAATATGCAAATTTGGTCCCAGTCACCCCACCCTCTCAGCTCTGGATTGACTGTGGAGCATTCCCAGAAGTTCCTTGCGTGCTCTGGGGAGCAAAGGGGATCTCCTCTGCCCCGTCCCTGACTGGGGAGTCCCCAGGAGATGTGACAAAGGAGTCCCTGAGCCCACGCTGCCTCCCAAACAAGTTCTGGGCTTTGACCGCTGCTGCTGTGGGAGCTGCAGCGGGCGGAGGAGGCACCGTGGGGCTCTATGTGCTTCATGCGTGGCCGGCTTGCCGGCACCGTCAAAGCTTGTGCTGCTGTCCCACTCACATGTTTCAATGCTGAGCACTTCCAGATTTAAAAAAAAAAATGTTCAAACTCAGGAACCCAGGATTTTTCTTTGTACCAAAGATGTTGGTGTAAATATCTCCTCTGGGATGTGGGGGCAGGTGAGGGGAGGGGAGAGGACGGAAAGGGAGAAAGGAGTTCTGAACGGGGCAGGCAGGGGCAGCAGCCAGAGCCAGAGAAGAGTCAGAGAAGGAGACTGTTCCCTCCCTCCTGCAGGCACCCTGAGGCTGTCATGGGACCGTGAGGGATCGTGCCAAGCCCGTACAGTGCTGTTGAAATCAAGCTCGGGATCTAGTGCTGTTCCTGGAGGCAGGGGGAGGGTGGCAGCACTGTGATCCTTCCCTTTGGAGCTGCCACTTCACTTTTACATGCGCTGCTGCAGCACATATGTTTAAAGTGGAGTTTCAAAACCTGTACACGCACCCCCCCCGTGGGGCTCTCACAACAGCCTGGCCCCGTTGACAAGGCAATGGTTGTGATGCAGCACCTCCCCAGCCCCTGCCCCACTCTGCCTCATTCTCGAAGCAGCCAGCACAACTTGTAAATTCAAATGTTAATCAGGGTACTTGTCTTAGTTAACACATGTTAAGAAAACCCAAGAAAGGCATACATATAGTTTGTATACTGTAATGTTTTAACTTGTTAACTGCACCGGTGGAGAAAAGGAGCAGAATGAGAACTTGAGAGGAAAACCCCCTTAAAAGCAGCCTTGGTCCCCCTGGGGACTGGCCAGGTGGGACGGGGGCTATCTCCAGTGCATTCCCTGCTGCAGCTCTGCGTCCCTCACCCCATGCTTTGGTGCTGTTTCGGCTACCCTTGCTCGGACCAGGGCGGGCACTGGGGGGACATGCCGTGGCCGCCTCTCTTAGAGCAGAGCGGGGTGGGCCGGACGCAGCGTGGACACGGCACCAGCGAAACTGCTGCGGTTGCCTCACTCGGAGCACAGCGAGGCGGATGTGGCGCGGGCAGAGCAGTGCACCCATGGTCCATGCACCATGGCATGGGGGTTGATTTGAATATTCATGAGTGTCAGTTGGTGCAGTCATGAAATGGGCCTCCTTAATCACAGAAAAATCACGTTGCATAAAGGTGAAGCCACTATCTGGGAGTCACGAAGAGGACTGACTCTCTTTGGACAAAAATCTTCTCATGGATAGCTGCTTTCTAACACAGTATCAGAATACCTTCTCTGTCTGGTGTGTTCCCCTTTCTTATCATCTAGGCTGGACTTTCCAAACTACCTTACAGCAGATCATTTCAAAGCAACATCAGTTGGATTCAAGGTTAAATTTGTTCTTACAATAAAGTTCTGCTAAAATGTTAGCTCTCTATATAAATACCTTGGCATAAAAGTACACACAAATTATTGTCTCCTAATACTGCATTGAAACTAGAAGAAAATATAAGCTAAAAGACAACCCTTACCTCCAGGAGGGTAAGGAGATCAGACCTAGTCAGCATGGCTTCAGGAAAGGAAGGTCCTACCTGACCAATCTAATTTCCTTCTATGATCAGGTGACCCACCTGGTTGATGAGGGAAGAGCTGTTGATGTGGTGTACCTGGATTTCAGTAAAGCCTTTGACACTGTCCCCCATAACAAACTCCTGGTGAAGCTGGAGGCTTGTGGTTTGGATGGGTTTACAGTGGACTGGATCAGGAGTTGGTTGGATAACAGAGCTCAGAGAGTGGTGGTTAATGGTGCTGTGTCCCGTTGGAGGCCGGTCACTAGTGGGGTGCCTCAGGGTTCAGTGTTGGGACCTGTCCTGTTCAATATCTTTATTGATGATCTGGATGAAGGGATGGAGTCTATTATTAGCAAGTTTGCACATGACACTAAGCTGGGGATAAATGTTGCTCTGGAGGAAGGTAGGAGGGCTCTGCAGAGGGACCTTGACAGACTGGACAGATGGGCCGAATCCAATGGTANTGATCTCTCAGTGGAATGGGCTGCCCAAGGAGGTGGTGGAGTCACCGTCCCTAGAGGTCTTTAAGAAAAGGTTGGATGATGTTTTTGGTGGCATGACCTAGATATTAGGGTAGTGTGTTATAGGTAGGATGGTGTGTTGGTAGCAGGATGGCAACAGGTTAGGTAACACGTTTGGCTAGGTTAGGTAGTAGGTGATAGGTTGGACTTGATGATCTCTGGTCTTTTCCAACCTTACTGATTCTGTGATTCTGTGATTCTGTGATTCTGTGATTCTGTGATTCTGTGATACTTGTTTGGAGCAATCCCTTTTGTTTGGAGCGACCTCTTTTGTTTACAGTAGCTTCAGCTTTAGAGCACTGAAAGTCTCTGGCTTTACACAATTTTTGAGTCTGCAATCATGAAACAGGGGGCTCAAACTTCCCCACACAAAGTGCTAACTGTTCCCATCACTGCAGTGACTGCATCTCATCAGGCAGAGTAAAGGCTAAATAGAGCTGGATGCAGTGGGGTCATGACCATTGCTTGTAGGGAATCCCCATCAGTGTGCCACCCTGGAAATGGTATTCATGGATTATCAGAGATCCATTCCAAGGACAAAACCTCAATTGGGGCACGACTAACTCAGCAGGAAAATACACAATAGTATTTGTGTTGCATTTATGGTGGTTATTTTCATTCTGCTGAATTTAATAAACTAAGATTAGACAGACTTCTGGCAATATTTTGTCACCAGTTTACCTTGCTTGTTATACATTACCTAAGCTATTTATTACATCAGCTTTTGTGGGTAATGATGTTCATGCAGTAGGCAACTACATAGGCATTGTTACTGCTACATTTGGGTTTTGGTCAATAGCCTGAAACCCCAACCTCTGAGTAGGGTAGATTAATGTTTGTACCAACAAACATGATCCACCAGTTTCATTAGAGGTTAGAAATATAAATTGGTGAAGTGACAGATTCTATGATATGATGGAAGCTCAATTATAAGTGGATAACATAATATAACAAGTGCAGATGAAATCCTATTAAGGTCTGAAAATCCAATATCTCATCTTCCTGACTTTTAATTGATCTTTACACATATTGTCATTGCAGTCAAATATTTGAAATGTTTCCTGTACACATAAACAAATGTAAGCACATTAACTCTGTTAATAATTTTAACAAGTAATTTGTATTTCCCATTAGAGTATCTCACAATTTGCTTTACTATAATTAAAGATATCATCAGTGATAAGCTTTAATGTGTTATTTAAACTCTGCTTGTTTATAAGATTTGCTTTTATCTTTAACTGCAGGTTGATAAGATCCACATCTTAATTAAGATACCCTCATTAAGAAATTAGATTTTATGTCTAAAGCAAGTAGGGTGTTCATGAAGTGAAGGACTACTGATTTTTTCATAAGTCTTAAATATAGACCTTTTCCTAATATAGACCTTTCTTCCTAAGGCTGATCTGTGATAAGTCAAGTAAGTTCATTACACCATGGCTTTCAGTCTGTTTTACCAGAAAAGCAACACTTCTGCCAAACAGAAAAAACAAGTTCTGCACATGAAGAGAGTTATGGAAACTTGCTCTGGAGCAAGGTCACAGGTCACTTTGTTTTTGAGAGGGATGAAAAGCCCTAAAGAATGGAAGTCCTTTTGCCTGGGTTTCTCAAAGTCCAGACAGTAAGGCTTTCAAGGACCAAGCTGGACAAACAAATGGGGCACATGTAATATGGGACACTGGTTAAATGCTTTGCAAATATTTTGCTTCTTATTCACTTCCAAATCAGGTACAAAACACCCCTCTTTTATTTTTGGCTAACACAGTGGGAATAAAAAGACTATTTGCCTCTGTCCCTGCTCTGTCTTGTCCAATTGTTATGTCTCTCTTAACAGCAGTGTTCTGAACTGCTGTTTAGAGATGATTTCACTTACATAATTTGCCAAGCCGAGAAAGAGAACTAATACATATGTTTCCATCTTGAGGCTTGAACTATTTACTTGTGGTACAAATATGACTTTTGGGAATCTTTCTTCAGATATACCCAACTCTGCTCCTTTGTAAACAAAACCAACTTTTGTCACCAGCTATGACTAATCCATTGCTTTAGTTCAGTAAGTAGCACATGCATTCAATTCATAATCAAACAGCCGAAATTATCCTGCAAGGCTGAAAAACTGATGAGTGGATTAGCTTGGTTTTTTTGTTGGTTTGTTTTTTTTTTTTTTTTAGGTTGTAAGACTTTCAGACAGAGGTAAATATATCCTAGTGAGTAAACTGGCAGAGTAGGTGGAGGTGAAAGTAATTTTCCTTAGTTTATTTTTCACTTGTGGTTTGTTTAGAGGGTTTTTTTGTCCTCAATTTTATTTTAAGAAATGAAACCCTTATTCCGCAGCCTCAACACCTGCTGTTTTACTGTTCTTATTTTTGTATAGAGAAATGATTTGAACCTTAATTAATATTGGAATCACTTCTTCCTGTGGAATGATACTAGATACTTTGCTAGCAAGAACTAGCATGCAGTAAAAACTTTCTCATGCTATGATTTTGATGAAACTTTCAAGATTCCTTCAGGAGATGAAAAAAATCTACAAAGACATCACCGGCAAGTAATAAATTTATGCTTTTCCATTTCACATATCAGTCAGAACAGCAAAATCATTTGCATCCTCCTGCTCCAAGATCTCAACTACCCTTCCTCTATAACTTACATTTTCTGAATTGTCAAGACCAAAACAGATTCAACTGTAACACTGAGAACAGTTTAACTGTATTACTATAATTTCATATTGATTTTGTGTACTCTTTTAACCAAATAGAGATTGCATTTCTTAAAGAAGACTTTTGGGAGTTCCTAATAAATTGCCTTTCTGATCTTTAATGGAGCATTAGTAATTATGGATACAACGTGATTTAAAGTAATTTAGAAATCACAGAACAGTAGTTGATACAGTATATTTCTATTTCACTAAAAAGTTGTGTTAAATGCAATTTGTATATGACAAAAATACTAGAAAATATGCAGGCAAAAATTGACCTTGATTGTAAAATTCTAAGTCATCTTCATGATATCTCCTGTGCTAGATAGTATGTCCATCAGTAAACACTACTGTAGTGATTTTAGCAGACAGAAGCAACAGCATATACCAAGTTGCAAGGGATCCACAAGGATCACCAAGTCCAACGTTTGGCTCTGCACAGGACCATGCCCAAAAGTCACACCATGTGCCTGAGAGTATGATCCAAATTCTTCTTGAACTCTGTCAGGATTGGGCTGTGACCATTCTCTGGGGAACCTGTTCTGGTACCCAACCACCCTCTTGGTGGTGAACCTTTTTCTACTATCCAACTTAAATTTTCCCTGACACAACTTCAAACCATTCCCTTAGGTCCCATCACTAGTCACCACAGAGAAGAGGCTAGTGCCTGACCCTCCTCTTCCCCTCATGAGGAAGTTGCAGGCTGCACTGAGGTCTCCCCTCAGTCTCCTCTTCTCCAGGCTGAACAGGCCAAGTGACCTCAGATGCTCCTCATATGGCTTCCCCTCAAGGGCCTTCACTATCTTTGTTGTACTCCTTTGGACACTCTCTAAGAGCCTGATGTTCTTCCTGTATTGCACTGCACAAAACTGCACACAATATTCACTGTGAGGTTGCACAAGTGCATAACAGAGCAGGGCAATCACCTCCCTCGACTGGCTGGCAATGCTTTGTCTGTTGCCCCCAGGACACAGTTTGCCCCCTGGCTGCCAGGGCACTTCTGATTCATATTCAATTAGTCAGTGACCAGGATGCCCATGTCCCTTTCCATGGCACTGCTTTCCAGTATCTCATTCCCCAGTCTGTACCTACACCCAAGGTTACCCCTGTCCAGGTGCAGAATCCAGCACTTTTCCTTGTTGAACTTCATATATTTGGTGACTGCCCAGTCCTCCAATATGTTGAAGTCTCTCCGCAGGTCCTCCCTTCCTTTGAGGGATTCAACAGCTCCTCCAAGTTTTGTGTCATCTGCAAACACTGCTTAGTATCCCTTCCAGTCATGCATCCAAGTCATTTATGAAGATGTTGAAGAGCACGGCTGAGAATGGAACCCTGTGGAATCCCACTAGTGACAGGCCATAAGTCTGATGTCACCTCTTTCACTGCTACCCTCTGTGCTTGACTGTGAGCCTATTGCTCACCTCCCCCATGATGTGTTTATCTGGCTGTATGCTGGACATTTTGTCCAATAGGATCCTGTGAGACAGTATTGAAAGCTTTACTGAAATCCAAAAAGATTACATCAATTGGTTTCCCTTGATCAGCTAGTTGGGTTACCTTAATGGTCTATATGGGGATCAAACTCAATATCTTGGCATTATTAGCATCATGCTCCAACCAACTAGGCTAATCTTTGGGTCATAAAGGAAATCAGGTTTCATAAGCAGAACTTTCTGCTCATGAAGCCATTGTGGCTGTCACTGGTGACTGCATTGTCTTCCAGGTGTTTTTCAATATCTCCCAGAATAATCTTCTCCATAACTTTACCAGACCCTGAAGCAAGACTGACAGGCCTGTAGTTTCTGGAATCTTCCTTTTTGCCCTTCTTGAAAATTGGGACAACATTCACCAGCTTCCAGTCAGCTGGAACCTCTTCAGATTCCCAAGGCTGCTCAAAAATCATTGAGAGAGGTTTTGTGATGACATCATCCAGCTCTTTGAGGATTCTGGGATGAATCCCGTCATGTCCCATAGATTTGTAGGGATCCAGCTGGAGCAGCAGATCCCAAACAATTTCAGGGTTAACAGGGAGTTGATCATCCTCGCAGACATGGTTTTCCAGCTCAGAGCACTCAGACCTCCTTGGTCCATCATCCATGTTGAAGTAAGAGGCAAAGAAAGCGTTAAACACCTCTTTCTTGTCTCCATCCAGGTTTGTGATCATCCTTAGCTTGATTTCTGTATTTATAAAGGAAAAACAAATAGCTTTAGTAGCACAACAGAGGACTCCAGGATTAACATGCACATATTTGCAACAAAATCTTAGCCAAGGGAAAATAACCAGGTTCAGAGCAGGTAAAACCCCAAATTAATAAAATCACACCCCTGCTTGCAGCAGTCAAATTGTGTTTGCCCACAGAAAGATGAAAACAGACAGAGATCTGATTATTCCAAAGTTAAGACAGGATTTCTGGTGATGATCAGATTTTTAGACTTTGAGTTGTCGGTTAACAGACAAAGAACACATCCGCTGGCTAACAAGGATCTTTGGATGACCATAATTTGCTGTAGATGAGCAACTAGACACAAGTGCATGGTTGTGGGACAGATGAATGACCTAACAAGTCCACTGCATCTTTTGCTACACTGAAAGCACCTCTGATACTTGGTTTAGATACAAAATGCTTCAGTAATTTTTCCATAGTCCTCCTGTTTGTCATCGGGAACATCTGGTTTAAGCAGGATGACTGTGAAGTGACTCAAGGAGGTTTTGGGGAAAGAGTTCACTTCTCTGTGTTACTATTGCATTATCTTTTACTGCCAAAAATCCCTGTATTTACAACAGTCTGTACCTAAGGCAAGGACTTTTCAATTAGACACTATAGCCGGGGCCAAAGGCCCCATCACCTCGGAACTGCATAGAGGCCTGAGAGAAACCTTCCTACCCCTTGTGCCCATCATACTAAGAATGTTGCTAAGCTGTCAATTCATGTCTCTGTCCCTGTCCCAGCTCACTACAATCACAGATTGCTCACAGTGCTCATTGTCTCTATTCATTCTTGCTCCTTTTTTCACTGCTCATCCCCACATGGCCCAGAGGACGACACCTATGGCCCACTCAGATACCAATCCTCCATGTCCCTGCCTCCTACCACTGTCTTTTGTAGATCCAGCTCCCACCCATACATTTTTATCCATTCAATGTCTGAATCATCTCTTCAATCTCCTTTCCCTCTTATCTGCTTCCACTTTGGCTGTTACTGACACTCAATTATCTCTCATATTTCTACTCTATGCACAGCAAACACTGCCCAGACCTGCAATAAATTTCAGCTAATCCATTTCTTGCTCCTTCCATCAATCTACCCTGATTCTTTTTATCAGTTTTCTCCCTAGGGAATTACTTGCCCTTTACTTGGCCCCTATAACATTGTTGAAGTAACTATATTCCTATCATGTCTGCCCATTTATCTTCACTATTTATGGTCCTGAGGTCATTACAAAGCATAGGTAGTGCTACCTTTTGCAAGATCACCAATTACCATTGGAACCACTTCCTTAAAACTCAATCCATTAAATAGATGGTCTTGCTAGTAGCCTCATCCCTTTCTCACTAGCCCATATGTACATTTTAATACATTTGCCAATCTATAAGCAAAGAAACAAACCTGCTGGACTTGTATTTATAGGTACTTTCTGCCAGGCAGAGCTGAAAAGACTGTCATGAGTAACAATGCTTCCCTCCACATTTGCAGGATGCCAGATACCCTGGCCTGATACATGGTTCATAAAAGCTCATCTGTTGGTGTGAATGGTCAATGAATAAGGTCTGCTGTCTTATTTCTTTATTTGTAAGAACAGACAAGAGAAACAAGACTAAGAAAACATTTTAAACATTCAGGAGCCAGGGGGGGATTATCTTCTCATTTCATGGTGTACCAAGACTCATGGGTGTGACTCAAGAAACCAAAAAGCCCACAAATATCCTGTACAGCACTCACTGGTAGAAAGAAATGTAATTGTTCACAGCCAGTAAGCAGCTAGCTTACCTCATTCATTACCTCAATCAGTGTATTCTCATGTGTGCAGGAACCTTCTTAGGTAGATCTAAAATGAGACAGTGATTGATTATGGAAGGAGCTGTTATGTAACTTAAACATCACGTCCGTTTCTACAACCCTAATCACAAAGTTCCAGATGCATTCAAGTGACAAACCAATTTAAAAACAATTTGACTCCCAAGACAATCACAACAGGGAAAGACTTTAAACTGAGCAGGTACTACAATACAATTAGCACAATTAACCCTTTGTCACAGCAGCAAATCAAGAGTTTCCACCTCTTACTGTTTCTTTAAATGTCTGCAATTGGAAAAGTGACTTCCAGCAGGGAGGAGTTAACACTATGGCAATCTCTCCCTCACAGATTTTTAACAGTCACCAGGTGGCAAAACCTATTTATACACCATATGTTTGTAATAGGATCTCAATTTGTAAGATACAACATTAAATTTCTCAAATGAATATGCCGAACAAAGTAACATGGCAACTGGAGCCTCAATAACATGATGAAATGTATTAAAATCAGTGTTAATATAATAATCAACTGTATTTTGTTCCATATGGCAGTTTATGTTAATAGTTAAACTAAACCCCATCTGTTTCTTCAAAAGCTGAATATAATAAAAGAAGAAAGGTCATGATCATGAACTTCTGCCTCCAAGTCACACTGTGTATTTAACAGTAAGTGTATAGATCACTGATTTTCTATATAATGTGTGCCAAGTTAAAAGGCAAGGGTTTTTTTCTAAATGTAAAAGTAGCAGTTTTGGAGAGAAACTCACTCCTTGTTTCATAGCTTATTGAAGAGCCTTGCAGATGTGCACAGATGGCAGCAGAATGGTCAATGGCAGCGTAAAGAGCAGACCTAAATTTTTCCTGCTCTGAAGATCCTGTCATTTCAAGGTATACCTGATTCTGCAGCTATGACAAGACAAATGGTATATTCCACACATCTAACAGGTGTGCTGTGTTACCATTCTGCTTGTACTGAAATGCGCTGACAGTACAGCAATGGAGAACATTTGTCTTTATAACAACTGACAAGATGCATGATTACCACTGTAAGGATATCAGGGATAAAAAAAAGGCAGGTCCTGTCCATGAGCCTAGTTATTAGTCACATTGCTGACCAAGTCTAGGAGAGCAGGGATTATTTGTAAAACTGAATTCAAATAATATTATTTCCCTCTCTGCTTCCAATAAACAGATTAAACAGACTTCAGCTGCACCAGATTTTCTCTTTTTTGGTGAAATTTTCTGTCAGTTTCATAAATTAGCCAACTTCAAATTATTAATGGTCATCTGAACTTCATCACATCTGTAGCTTTACTTCTTCAACCTTAGAAATGAATCCATTACTATAGTGGGATTTTATCAACTCAAATATCTCAGAGGAGTTGTGACCTATGCATTTGCCCACTGTGGGCAAAATATAGGTGTATACTGTGTTTGTTTTTGAAGACAAACCTCTTCTGGGACACCTTTGTGGGAAATGTAATTATCAAGACCCATGCTCAAAGAGATGATCCTTACCTGGGCATTTATCTTACATCATCAAAGAAGGAACTTTTTCACAGAGAGGATGATCTCTCAGTGGAATGGGCTGCCCAAGGAGGTGGTGGAGTCACTGTCCCTAGAGGTCTTTAAGAAAAGGTTGGATGATGTTTTTGGTGGCATGACCCAGATATTAGGGTAGTGTGTTATAGGTAGGATGGTATGTTGGTAGCAGGATGGCAACAGGTTAGGTAACAGGTTTGGCTAGGTTAGGTAATAGGTGATAGGTTGGACTTGATGACCTCTATGGTCTTTTCCAACCTTACTGATTCTGTGATTCTGTGATCTTTTCTATCTTGCATCTTTTACTACACTGAGATACATTCAGAAAGGGTCTGAGTCGTCAGTTTCATCACGCACACCAGAAATGGCCTATCAAATACTTCTTATGGCAGTCTATTAGATAGTACATCACTCCTGAATTGTCCTTTCTAAAATGTAGAATTCCCCACTTGCTGCCTAGAAGTTAATCTGGAGTCTACTTTCTAGGTTTCCTGTTTGGAGTCAGGAGTTTGTGTAATTTAGGATGTCCCTTTCACCTACACAAAGGAAAAGGATTAAAAATATAGCCCATTCCTACCGATTATAATTTAAAGTTCATGAATTATCTCCCAGTGCACAGTAAAGGCAAATGCAGGTTTTCCTCTGCCTGTGAAAGCATTGTTTTAGCTAAATCTTTTCCACCCACAAGGAAATTACATGTACAGCACCACTAGCTAGTAGACAAGTAAGAGATATTCCTGTTCCTTCTAGGATGTGGATTACAAAAAGATCAAAGATCTCTCACAAGATTTCCCACAAGACCTTCACCAAGTGAGGGTATGTGTTCCCCAGCAAAGGCAGTCAGTATGAACCTGTTCAGCTGCCCTGACTTTATACAGCTGCTATTCGAGGTAGAGAATGATGTGACAGTTTGAGTCTCCAGCATGGTAGGTGTTATTTTCAAGGTGTTTTCCTCCAAAAGATGCTAGCAAAAGGAATAACCGGGAAAAAATCTGTCCCAGCACCACTCAGAATCACACTCACTTGAAAATGCTGATTTCCCTACAAGCCTTATTTTTTTGTTGCCTGCCCTCTCCATAAGCTTCTTGACCAGATATTTTGTCCTTATATCTGCCTGCAAAAGCAATCAGTAATTGTTTAAACAGGTAAACATACAACTAATAATAATCAATTTAGAAAGTAATCCTTTAAACCAGCAGTAGAGTCCTTTCTATCACAGACAGGGAAAGGAGAGCTATGGTGGCCTCTTGCCTTTTTCACTTCTGCACTTTTCTTTTGTATTTATGATAAAGCAAAACAAAAATGAATTTAGAAGGAAATAATATGGCACTTCTATGCCATTAAGATTGAGATATAAACCACAGAAGCCGAGATATGCAAAGACATGACTGTCATTTTTCCTGATGCCATGCAGGGTGATATAGTGTCAGACTTAACTTTGAATTTCCTGGCTTTGCTATATTCTTGTTTTAACCTCAAGACATCATTTAAATGTAGTTTGTAGTTTCTGAATAAAAGTGTAACTCTTATATTATCTATAATATTAGGGTACCTTCTGCTCCTCAGGGGCAAACTCTCAAACAAATGGATTGTGAATCAATAAATACTTTGTGTGCTGCAGTTGAATTTATTTATTCATGAGATGTTTATCTCTTTGTAAATTCCTTAAGAAAAATCCTTAATCCCACCATACTGAATTGACTATTTATCAGTTTTAAATTGGACCTTATTAATTTTTTCCATTCTGGAAAATGTCTTTCACAATCTGTCTTTAGACAGAATTAAATTTCTTTCTGTCTCCCTTTTCTCTTCCAGGGAAAAAACCCAGTGGTTAAGAATGGGAAATAACAGATGGCAATAATCTCTCATATACAAATCTGCTCCGTTTGAGCAACGTGTAAGCTCTCTTTCCTATATATACTAGCAGAAACTTGTATGCCATGGCATAAGTACAGCTACGTTTGGCTTCTCACTCATCGGTGACAGGCTTAGCTGTTTCTTTGTTTTGTTGCTGGCTCATTGGCAGCTGCTGTAAGTAGAGTTCAGCTCCATCACAACCAAGCACAATTTTATTTATAGGGTACAAAGGTGCTTACAAACCCTTAAGCACAAAATTGAATTCAATGTTGAGGTTGTCCTTTAGGTTTTACCGATTGCGGCAGGAGATATCTTCTCAAGATCTAGCAACTGAGAAAACAATGTTTTGCTGTGGGCTCATTTGAATAATCTCACCACTCATTAAACACAGCTGCAAGGCAAGGAATGACAGAGTTCAAAGGCAGACCAGGGGAATATATTAGTAACAAAATTATTATCAGAGCTTTTAGGTATGTTTCCCCTATATTCCTCAATGTAATGCCATTAATTAAAATGGGAACAATTTTGTCATTTGCAAACACTTTGAAAAGGTTAACAGAATACTCTATGCTGATAGCCTAAATAGTCTATTTTTAGAAACACCATCACTAGAGAATTTCAAAATGTTATACATTTTGATAAAAGACCAAAAGAGGGCTTTGGGTTAGGTGTTCTTGGAGAATTTCACGTTATGTCCTAAACAATGTGTTCTTTTCTAAAAATGGCTGTTGATGTGATTTAAAATATATTGCCTAATTCTAGTAATTTCAAGAGGCTGTAGTCTGCAGGAAAAAACAGCATTCACAGATTGACACAACGTTATGTTTTGCTTGTGTTTTTACGTATTATTATCATCCAGCTACTTTTCTGGCCAAATGGCATCCACTGGCTCATCAGAAATGCACCATTCTCCGCCTTTTTGGCAAACGTTCCCTGATACACCTGTTAGGACAGGCAATGAGCACAGCAATGGGACAGTCGCTCAAT
Source organism: Pitta sordida (assembly GCA_013390025.1). Taxonomy (NCBI): domain Eukaryota; kingdom Metazoa; phylum Chordata; class Aves; order Passeriformes; family Pittidae; genus Pitta; species Pitta sordida. Next base: position 64,379 of record WEKX01028716.1, on the reverse strand, counting down.
TCAGTTCCTGTAATTGGTGGGTGCCAAAAATGCTTCAAGGCTATCAAAGTGTTGACATCTCCAGTGCAATTTTCATCTTTGCTAAATAAAATAAACTTTCCAATATGGCTCAGGAGATTGGAATAGTGTCTTTTTTCTTCTCTGCAAATAAGAATTGCTGCCATACTTTAATATTTATCAACCCAAATCCAGAGGGAAATATTCAGTTGCTCATTTTCCAGAATATGTATTTTTCCTAAAAAAAAACAAAAAAAGGATCCTGGATTCTATGAGGGAAAGAAATTCAGATGTGTTTGATTTGGGAGAACAGGGATATTTCATGTGCTTGGAGGTCTATGTGGCAAGTGGCCATTTTTCAGATCTGCTACTGTAATCAGAAGCAGAGTGACTGGAAGGTGTTTTCTATGAAGTACCTCTCTGGAGCTAAATCCAGGTACTGGGGCATTGTTTGTGAAAACTCTGTTATTTTAAAAAGAAATGTACTTATTTACACATCATAAAAAATTTAATAGATACTTCTCCTTCAGGGACTAGTGCAGATGACTAGAGCTGAAGAAAGTTGTTTTATGGATCTTTCAAATGAGAAAGAGCACTGAAAGCTAGAAGACGGTAAGTGCTGCTTATGGAGTCTGTCACTTTTAACTTTTGTAAAATTCGTAAAGGAAACACTTCATACAGAGGAGGTACAAGAACTCCCAATTAGACCTTGGCTTGCAGAGCACTTAGGCATCTGCTTATCTTTCAGCCTGTGAGTAGTAATGCTGATTCCCCAAGGACATGCTTACTGCTGAACATAGTCTTCAGCCTTGACAGAGAAGAGGACTTGGCACAGTGGCAGTGTGCCATGTCATGACTCGCTGTGTCATCAATGTCCCTGGCTTCCCTTCTTTTCCATGCCAGAAAGCAAAGGATCTCTCTAGGCAGCAGGGGTTATTCTGCAGTGGAGATCAGTGGGCAAACAAACAAAGTTTGAACATATTCACTGTTGTTTTAAGTCTTGTTTTGGTCCTGCAGATGCTCTGCTTAACTCTGCAAAGGTATTCACAGGCAAATTCACAGACAAATGTCCTTTGTTAACAGCAAGCCAACATCAGCTGCTTTTAGCCTTTCTGTGTGGGAACAAATGTCACAAAAAAGAAGGAAAGAGAATACACTTTTATTTTTTCATGGGGAATTAAAAGCACTAAAAGCCATAGGCCTATCTCACTGCACAATTTAATTAGACTATTTTTCAGTGGTTTATTTAGTTCTCTTATTCATATTTAATGTGCCTGCAAACAGCAAGCAAGGAGTTTGGTTCACCGACGTAATGATGCATTATGCTAGCAATGAAACTCCTGAGACTTTGTGATCCTGGCATTTATGATCAGGTCAGCTCCTATTATTCAGTTTCTGGAGTCACAAGTGAAGATATTAGCATTTGTTCTTCCAGCAAGGGGAGGAAGAGCACACGACCAGCACGTTGGTAGATGCTGTTGCTAGGCAGGAGTCAGAGACCTGTGGTAGGGTCACACTTGCTCCCCCCGCCATGGTATCTGGTGTCATCACAAATTACCGGAGATGGATTGAAGAAAGCAGATCCATATTCTCTGGAAGGACAGAGCATAAAGAGCCAATGGAAGAAATAATGTTAAGAGCAAATTGCAGCCATTACTTGGCACAAAGGCCCAGGCTCATCCCTGGCTTTCAGTATGGCTTGTTCTGCTGAGAGGTCGAATAGCACAAAAAGACAGACAGAGCTAGTTGTGTCTGTAGCCCTGGAATGCTCATTACCCCCTCTGACCACTGGGAGAAAGTATGGAAACTGAAACATGCACTCAAGCAGTGAGGTTTCCAACAAAAGAGGACCGCAGGTGAGATTTGGAACTCCTTGCCCTCATCCTCCCACGTCCCCGTTAAATGAGTCTGCTGCCCTGCAGTTTTTCTGTGCCCTGAGTGCTCTTCAATGGCATCCTGGCCTGTATNCGTTCGGTCTCTGTACGGGAGTTAGATGGTGAGTTGGACTAGATGATCCTTGTGGGTCCCTTCCAACTCATAGTATACTGTGATTCTGTGATTCAGGCACTGTGCTCTAGGGCAATAGTTTCACTTTCCAAGACAGAGAAAGCAGAGTTGCCTGGGGCACCTACCAATAACATGGGAACATGACAAGGGGAATTTATGTTTTGGTTTTCCAGGCCTTTCTTTTTTAGTGAATTTTTTAAAAATTAAGCTTTGTTTTTTTAAATTCACCTTTGATTATCTAGTCTATATAGTACTGATCAATTTAATTTTCTCACATTGGTTATATACTGCAATTTCTAGAACCCATTTCTGTGAGTATATATGACAAATGTTGGATTTCATTCAATGGGAATGATTACTTTTAGAAATATTTTGAGAATGTATATAACAAAAAGGCAGACTGTCAAAGCCATGGCACCTTTGTCAGGGTTTTAGAAAGTTAAGGGTCCTATTGAGAAATCTCAAATATTAACTCACATTTCTATCTAATATAAGAAATACATTTGGAATAAGATAATAAGAAAAAGTAACACCTTATGCAGAAATGCTTCAAAATCTTTGTCCCAAGAAAGAAATTATTCTCAGGGAAAGAATTAATATTCCATACAAGTCTTAGATGTTATTGCAGTCATATCATACAGCAATAGTATAATGGATTATGAATGATGAATGAAGGACATACAATCAGATAATCTAAAACAGCTCACCGTACAAAGGGCTTTACAGCCAAAGCTGGTGTTGACATACTATACACTCTTAACTTAAAAGAGGGCAAGGAACTGAAGTCTATTGATGGACTTGTGCTTTCAGTATTTTTTGCCCTCTCTACATACCTGAAGAAGAACTATCCTGGCTTTGAAATCAGTACTTAAAAACAGAATGAGAAAAAAATCCATGGAGGAAACTGAAGTTGAACCTGGATGCTATTTTAAGCACAGGAAGGCAACAGTTTGTGCATAGAATGTGGGCAAAACTCCTCTAAGAAGGTTGGTGAGCATCTTCTGGTGCTTAAGAGCAGCCTATGTGAAATTGTCAGATGGAGTCAATACTTTCATAAAATGAACATGATGTACTTAAAGCACAAACAAATGCAAAGCTAATATATTCTGCAGTTAGAATACATGTAGTAATCAATTGGTCAATACTGGCCTAAGGTGTGACTGTTTTGGGTTACAGCCAAGGAGACTCTAAACTTTTGGGTTCTGTTTCCTGCACTATCTCCCTCAGGAAGAGTACTGTTGGAAACACAGTTCTGCACCAGTAAGAAAGAATGGAAAAGAGAAGTTCATTGACCGTATGGAATTTGTCTTATGATTAAACAGGCCAGTTGAACCTAGGAAACTAAAGAAGTACAACAGAACTGGATCACATATACAGTGTTTTATTAAAGTTGGCATGGCTTGTCTGGAGAGGACTATCCAGCAGAAAAGAGAGATTAATTAAGACCTTATGGATGCTTTAATATGAAAATGAAGAAAAAATTCTCAGGAGGTGCTCAGAAATTTGTGTGGACTCTGCCTGAGAGTCAAAAAATAAAATCAAAATTATCCATCTTTTGCTGTCTATATGCAGACTTTCCAAAATAAATGTTACTGAAATATGACCTTGACATCTGTGTATATAATCAGTTTCAAGTTCAGGGCAAAAGTCTGGAATTACACAGAGCTCCTCTGTCCATGCTATTATGTATGTACAGACAAAATATCAATAATAATAGTAAAAACGATGGAAAGAACTCCAGGAAATGCAGAAAAACAAAGTATACTTTGCATTTATATAAAAGGATTGCTTCACTTCATGGCCTTACAGTGGCTATGAAACAAGCCTTTGTAAGTCTTTAGCAACATCAACAGTGCTGACTGAGATGTAAGCATCACTTACACAGCTGAAATGATGGAAGTCTAGAGATGCGGCCCAGAGCAAGCCAGGCTGGCCTGCAGCCAGGACACTCAGCTAAGTAATACTACTGGAAGCTCACGAAAAACAATCTTGGAATCTTTAATGACTGCAGAGGAGCAAGCTAACTGCTTTGCTGCTCATCTGAAAGGCAGTACATCATCACAGTGAGACATTCAGTCTAACAAACTGTGCACTGTCTGGTATTTCCAGGATCTGGGTTTTTCTCCCTATTCTGTAACATGCTTCCTGTGGAACAGAGGGGAAGCAAGTCCATCTTTCCATGACTCCACTTCTGCCATGACTCACATGGGAGCAACCAGGCACCATTTCCTCCAGCCTTTGTGTGTTTCGTCACAAAAGCAGAAATGGGATGTGATGGCGTGTGTATGCAAACATCTACCCTGATGTGAGCCTTCCATTTGTGGGAGCTGTTCCTGCTCTGGGGAGCCACCTTCTGAGGTTGGGGCAATGTGGTGGGACTTTGTATCATGTTCTGTGCATGTGGGAAAAAGTAGAAAGTGACAGGTATTCCAGGGGATAATTATGGGGTTGACTGTGACAAAGAAAGGGTCTTCTGGCTGGAGGCTGGAGGGCTGCACTGATGTCTAGTCCAGCAAGACAGTCCCAACCAGGCACACCTGAGTAGAAGACCTGGGCTACACAACCATTGCTGAGGCTCAAAATTGGAAGAGATGGCTCAGCAAACATGAGAGGGAGAAATATCACCAAGAAAGAGAGCAAGGCCAAGACCAAAAATAGGTGACTTTTGACAAATCTGGTTTGAAAGCACGGGCAAAAGCCACAGTACCCAGATTTTAGAACAAGGGCATGTGATGAACAAGGCAGAAATACTGAGGGACTTGCTGCTAGACATGTTAATCTGGATTTAAATAATATTATGTATTTCAAAGGAGGCATAATAAAATCTCCAGACATATTACTATAAATAATTTCATTTTAACCCCCTAAAATATTCATATTTCTAAAGTGGTCTAATAGTTAAATCTAGAGATAGGGCATTGAAAGAACTAATTTAATTAGCTATAGAATTATAGGCATTTAGTCTAAATCAAGGACAGCTGTAGTGGTTGCTTTAGAATAACATGTAAGGCTTTAAGCTCGTTCAGACTAAAATTTTCTAATCACAAACTGCCAGAAAGCTTTTGAAATAGTTGCTACTATATGATCTGAGAAACAGAAGAAATTACTACAGAATTAATCATATTAAATAATAAACTCAGCAGATTAAGGAAAAGAAAATGTAAATAAGCAGCCACTGTTATGAAAATGAAGACACGAGAGTGAACCACGAGAAAGAAGCTGTCCTGAACAAATCCTTTATTAGTAGAAATGCAGCCAATCGAACTTTTACATAAGTCTGGATTGCTATGCTAAGATGATACAGACAGAGAAATACTATTTGAGTTCTAATAATTAATATCATTAACATAAAGGAAAACCCATTGGGTTAATTCTAATAACCGCTTGAAACCTTTGAATATAGAAACTCTCAAACATCTATAGAAAATATATTCACAGGGTCAAATTGCCTGTAGTAGGTTGTTATAGTAATGTAATTAATTAAATGAATGGTTATTTCTCTGTTACATTAAGAATATCTGGCAAATATATCAATATTTCTCTCAATTTGTTTGAGGGGATAGAATATTTCAGCTAGACACTGAACATGTGAATCTGTTCCTTTTCATTCATGGAAAAGAGTCAATCTGAAAGAAAATTAATCTATGTGAAAAAAAGACAAGCTAGAGAAACCAAAAATACAGTGTCAAATCAAGCTCCCTGGTTTTGAAAATAAGCATTCCGTAACGGAAAATGCATGCATTTAGACAGTGTTATGTGACAAGTTACCAGATGGAAACCCTTGAGAGCATAAAGGCAGTGACTTGGGATCCTGCTTCTTCCTTTGTGCTCAGGTATATAGGCCTGAGCTGATCGGAGGAAATTTAGTCTTTAAAAACCCTATTAATATTTCTCTAGTAGTTTTTTCTGTCTTGCTACACTAGTTTTGTCCAGGGTAGGGTACATTTTCTTCATAGTAGCTGGTATTGGACCATTTTAGGTTTGTGGTGAAACCACTGTTGATAATACAGAGGTATTTTAGTTACAACTGAGCAGCACTTGCACAGATCCAAGGCCTTTTCTGCTTCTTGCAACACGCCACCGGCAAGAAGGCTGGGAATGTTCAAGAAGCTGGGATTGGATACAGGTCAGACAGCTGACCACAGAGACCAAAGGGATTTTCCAAAACATATTGCACAATGCTCAGAATATAAGGTTACAAGAAGAAGGAGGAAGGGGCGGAGAATTTTGGAATGATGGCATTTGTCTTCCCAAGTGATGGAGCCCTGTTTTCTTGGGATGGTTGAACACCTCTCTGCCCATGGGAAATGGTGAATGAATTTCTTGTTTTGCTTGTTGTGCACTTTGCTTTTGCTTTACATATTAAACTGTCTTTATCTCAGGGTTTTTCTCTCTTACACTTTTCCTATTCTCTCCCCCATCTCACCAGATTGGGGTAGGGAATAAATGACTGTGGGGAGACTGGTTGCTGACTGGGTTAAAACCATGACACCTCCTTGGAATTCTCCATTTTGGAGAGCATTCAAAGGAAAGTAATGCATAGTGTCACAAAAATGACAGAATTTATGTACCAAGTGGAAAAAATGGATGTACTCTGGAGCAAGAGTGTTTTTTCCAGAAAATTAGTCTTAGAGCAAGAGCTATTTCAGAAAACTGGTTTTGGAGTGAAGAGATTATTTCTATGGGATAGCAAAGGCTAAATTATCTGTGGGCCAGGGAGTTGTAGACATAGGTCCTTATGCATTTTATATAGAATGGCAGGGATGCCTGTGGTGTCTAGTGGAAAACTAACTGAAGCCAATGGCTGTGTATCTAGATTCCCTCTCAAGTCAATGGAGTGAATAAACACTCCAAGGGTAACTTCATTTTATCCTAATGTAGGTGACTGGAAAATAGGTCAGATTACTCACACTTTAAAAGCTGTTTGTTTCATTCATGTGGATAAAGGAGATATGGCTCATACAGTCTACATGGATTTCAAAAGTAATTCAGAAAGGTTCTTCCACAAAGGTTCCTGAAGTATCTAAGTAGGTATTGGGTAAAAAAGAAGGTTATTTTATGAGTAAACAATTGATTTAAAACTGGAATAAATGGCAAGAGTAAATGGTCATTTTTCACAGTGGAGGGAGGTCATCAATGGAGTCCCACAGGGACGGTGCTGGAATTCATGCTGTTTAACGTACTTTAAAAGCTGTGAAACAGAGTGTGGACAGTGAAGTGACAAAGTTTTTGGAGACTACTGGGTTATTCGGGGTAGGAAAGTTGAAGACCAACAGTGGAAAACAGTATAAGGACCACTTAAATCTGAATGACTGGAGCTCAGTACTCAATGTAGAGAAGTGTACAATGAGGAAAACCTTCTGATACATAATTGTCCAATTTTGTCTCATATTTCCCTTCAGGACCAAGGCCTTAGGCTCCTAATAGGTATGTAGAAAATTCTTTTAAAATGTTAGCAAGGTGGAGTTATGATCACAGAATCACAGAATATTCTGAGTTGGAAGGGACCCACAGGGATCATTGAGTCCAACTTTTAAATGGCACCACTGCCTCCCCAGTGGGGAATCAAACCCCCAGTCTCCCTCATGAGAGGTGGGGACACTCACCCTGTACTAAAGTGGATTTCGATTAAAAAACCAAATTGCCAGCATGAAGAACTATCAGGAAAAGAACACAGAAGAAACAAGAAAACAACAGGAGCTTTGAAAAGCAGTGACTGAAAGAGGCAGAAGATGATGAAATTGTGTAGGGCAGGGCTAGACATTTGAGAAAGAACTTAGGTTCTTTTCCTCTACAAGAACAAAAAAGCATCAATAGGCAGCCAGAGGTGGCGTGTTCTCAAAATCAAAATTAAAGTGAGTTTTTCTTTACACAGCTTTTACTTCAGCTGCAGAACATCTTGCTTCAGACTACTGGGTGTTTACATACACCCTTATATAGATTTAAAAAGAGAGACTGAAATTTTTTTGAGGGTAGTTGATGACATGGACGAGGGAATTGAATCCATCATCAGCAAGTTTGCAGATGATACTAAGCTGGGGGCAGATGTTGAACAGCCGGAGGGTAGGAAGGCCCTCCAGAGGGACCTCGACAGGCTGGAGAGGTGGGCAGGCTCCAACAGTATGAGGTTTAACAAGACTAAGTGCCGGGTTCTTCACTTTGGCCACAACAACCCTATGCACCGCTATCGGCTGGGGGAGGAGTGGNCGAGGAACTTAGTGGCATGGTCTAGCCGGGAGGTGTAGGGCTGGATGACGTTGTGCCCCCTCCGTCTCGGAGTGGCTTGCTAGACTGTGAGGGATCTGGGTTGGTGTTATGCTCTGCGATGTGCTCTCGGTCTCTTTACGGGTGCTAGATGGTGAGTTGGACTAGATGATCCTTGTGGGTCCCTTCCAACTCATAATATTCTGTGATTCTGTGATTCTGTGTAGTTAAATGCAAAATAAATAAATAATATAACCATCTTCAAAGCCTCAATGTTTTGGTTTATAAAACCACTGTCTTGTAACTTGTAGAATGCTTGGAGTATATTTAATCATTATGATAGATGGCCAACAGGTTTTCAAACTAATCCTTTGGCATCTGTTTTCAGCCATTGCCAGGGGGAAGACACTTGGCTGGACAGACTTTTTTCTCAACTCTGTCTGTCTTCTCTTATATTATATAATATGAATAAAGTGAGATTCTTGACAAAACTTTCTTTTGTGCAGCAGCCATTTCCATGTTCAGTGCTAGAATTATAAAAGTTCAACTAAAATATGAAATAGAAAACTGAGAAATTTCAAAGAAGTAAAGAATGCACAACGCAGAACGGAAATGAAGCAAAAAGCCAAAGAATAGCATTTGGAAGAACACATACACACTGCTGTAATGGTTACCAGATCTGCAAAACATGGGAGTTGAAAAATGGAGAAACTGAGAGTGACAATGGAGTGAATCTTTTAAAAGAAATAATAAGCTCACACTGGGCTGCGGAGAAACTAGTTCCCTTGACTACCAGAGACTTTTAGAATGGAAAAAACCCAGAGGTGACAGAGAAAAAGAGCAAGTGCAGAAAGAAGGGATAACAGAGACTCCAATTAAAATGCATGGGGTCTGAAAAGATTCATAAGGACAACTCAGATGACATTATGCAAAAGATCAGGCAACAAGCAGACTTTATTGGACCAACATGAATGCACAGAAAGTAAAAATGGTCAGAAATCATTGCCACTGTGTAAAGTACCAGAGACAGAAACCCTGGGAGGCTATGACCATTTGTGATGCACCCAGCAGAGCTTGGCAGCAACTGGCAATTGATGTATTTGAACATAGGGGAAACCACCACCTGCTGATAATTGATTATTTCAGTTGTTCTTTTGAAACTAACAGAAGTAAGCAACACATTAGCCAGCACACTAGTGAATCACACAGAAGTAATAGTCACCAAACACTGTATTTGCAATGAGCTCGTTTCAGATAATGGGTCACCATATACATTGGAGTAATTTTGAAGGTTTGTACTGGGGCTTCAAACGTAGATGGAAGTTCTTATTACTGATAGTTTAATGTACTGGTCAACACTATAAATAGCCAAAAGGACATTAATGCAGACAATATCTTCTTTGAGATTTACTAACATGCCACTATGGAATCAAATGTTTTACTGGCTGAGATGTTAATAAGCTGAAAACTCTTCTCCTAAGTCCCATGGAATGCTCCTCCTGCTGCCCAGAGCTGCAGATAACAGTCAGATGGGAGCAGAGTGGGGAAGGAGAGAGTAATCCCAGCATGATCATTCAAGAAGCTACAACACAGTTCTAGGTAACCCAGAGATAATGGTGTGGATGATGGCATTGTGTGGAAACAGCATTTGTGGAAAAATTCACTTTATCTGCAGTAGAAAATGGAGAGAACCAAAATTAATCTCACATATTAGAAGACAGCTCTGGCCATGCAACGACTTTTCTGCTCTGGCAAAAGTCTGATTCATGATCCTGAAACAGCATCTGAGAAAGCTAACAGCTACAATCTCACCATGGCTTCAATGCCACCCACTGTGCGTAAGGGAGATGACTCACACCTGAGCATAAAGTGATACAAGTTAACTATACCATGCCACTCAAGTACAAGCCCGAAGAGCTGACATCCTAATGTTGTGATTACACAGAAACATTCGTAAGAGCATTTCCAGTTTTATGTCGCTTTCATGCATCATTAGCTAACTGGTGCAACATCATTTAGAGAAAGTCTCTTAAAATGACTCCAGGAGATTGTTTTCTGCTCACTCGATCAGCACAGATGCTGAGACCAAAGGATGTTTTTAAAAGCCCAAATAAAAAAACCCCAAACCTGTTTAAATTTACATGTGGGAGTGCTGTTCAAGATAACAGTCCAAATAAGACAAAATAAAGGTCTAATAAATAAAAATGAACAGTTACATTTGAAACAGAAATTCACAGCTGTGCTGTGGAAGGGTTGAGGAAGATTTGTATTGCTGAACTGGATCTTTTTCATCTCATAGTGGGATAGGAAAGCCTGTGATCCTAGAGCCATGCCATTGGTATTCCCTCATACAGACATTACCTCAACTAAGAATTAAGATAAATTAAGAGCACTGAATGTTATGAAGCAATGCATTCAGGTAGAAAACTGGTAGCAATACTCAGTATAATAGTTTACTGGAAGAATAGGCCTTTCATAGTGCAGGAAAAGGTCCCTCTCCATGCCCTTAACACTGTCTCTGGGAGCAATCTGGGAGATAAACCATTCGGTATGTGAGCTGAATGGCTCTTTTGATTCACTTCTCTCAGGTGAATACAGTAGAAGCTTAGGTAAGAACAGCAGATGTAGACAGCCTTGTATGTAACCTAAATGTAAGTGTCTTAAAGTGAATCCCATGCACTATGACTCTTTTGTGGCTGCCCTTACTCTCTTGCCCTTATTCAGCCTAGTTAAAATGAGGAAAACTGTAATTAATGAAAATTGGCAGAAATCAACTACCCCTTTTCTTTCTTTGCACAGTCTATCTCCAGTCCCCATGATTCTGTCTGAGTAAAAAATCTAGGGACAGTTTCTTTTTTATGCTTGCCAAAATCAAGCATAATGGCATCCAGGAACCAATTGGCTTGTTTGACTGTATCACAATAGAATTTTATATTCTTGATCTTAAACTACTGGTTCTGCGTTAGATTCTATGGGGTGTCCAAACAGCAGAACTTGGCTGTCCTTGATGTATATAATTTCAGTGTGACATTTTCACCTGGCAAATGTTAGACTGGAGAATAAGAAGCTGATATGTATATTTTTATACATGCACACACATATATATGCAAATGAAGTATTGTGACTGTGTTTATAAATTTCTGTTCTTCTTAATTATAAAGTAATCATCCGTATTTTGCATAAACATCTGCATTCACATTATTTTTTAAAAACAGTATGTTCAATTAATCTTAATTAGCAGCAATGTTTTGTTATTATTATCTTTTCCTAACAATCTGTTGTTCTCAAAGTTTTCTTTAGCCCTCAGTATTTGCTTCTGTTTTCTATTCAAATATTGATGAAACTTAAGCTGGGTTAGTTTTTGCCTCTGACAAGATCATAACTTGATGAATATTGTTATCCGTTAAAAATCACTTACAGTGATTGCTGTTACCACTGTAACATGACAAACCTGACAATAGACCGTTAGTTCAAAAGAACCCAGGAATTTCATTTATTTCCTGCTTCTCAAAACATCTGCAGTGACGTGAAAGAAATGTCAAGTTAAAAATAACAATTCATGGGTCATGGTATCAACTGTGATTTCATTACATTATGTCCGTGAGAAGATGAAAGCTGGTCTGGCATTCAGATTTTAGGTGAGCTGGTAAATGAAGAAAAGCTTAATCCATTTCATTTTAAGATTGTAGATTATTCAAATACCTACCAAGACTCTTCATTTTCCCCATGTTCCTCAAATGAGAACACAAGGCAGTCTGCACAGGGGGAGGCCAGCATAAGCTGGTGAGCTCTGTTTACAGTGTGAGCCGACAGCATCTACATTAACCCAGGTTGAGATGCTGGGAGCCCATGACTAGCATGGTGCTCAGGATGGCTAGCCAGCCAGCTGGGGAAGTTGGCACATTAGTTGAGTCTCATCATCATGCCAAGGTGGCTTCCTGCATTTTGCAGGGGAACTCTGCTGCACCCCACAGACAAGCCTTGCCTGTGCATGCCTGCCTGCGCTCTACGTGATGGTGTGCTTCATCTTCGTGAGAACTGCTGCTTAAAAGAAAGATCTTTCAGGTCCCTTCTAAACACCTTTCCCCCGGGTTGAAAGTCAATTATGATATAGCATCTATCTTATTGCTTAGAAAAATTAATTTTTGAATACAAATTGAAAGAGCTGACAACCTGACAAAAACTCAGCAGTTTGTACCTTACCCCTTCTATGCATTTATGGCAGTAATGTTGTAGTATCTATGACTGACAGGGCCTGGTAAGCTCATGTTCTGCTTTGAGATACCTGTGTCAAGAAAGAAAGGGAAGCTTTTTCGTTATTTCGGAACTACACTGCTTTAAACTAGCAAAACTTCAGGGCTGACCTTACTTTTAGGGAACAAAAATTGCCTACTCCTAAGTGAAACAGGCAAAGATGAAATCTAGCAGAAGAGCTGATGTTTCAAGACATCCCTTGCTTTAAGCTATCTCCAAGAAAAATGAAGCTTAAATACAAGAGTGATGTAGGTACTTTATAAATCCCTTTATAAAAAGGGATAGACACTCAAAGACATGGACCGTTATAGGTGCCCATTTCAGAACATATCCATCAAATGTCGCTGCCCAGCATTTGGGAAGAATGGATCTCATGTTTAAGAATGACACAGATACTAAAAATTTAAAACATTCACAAGCAGAGAAAATTCATAGACAGCAGAGAAGTGTTTCATCAGGGTTATTTTCTTTCCCGAAAGCATATGTCTGCAGCTAGTGGTTGAGTGCATGCACAAATTAAGTTTACAGATTTCATAAAGCAATTTATTCTAGTTGAATGTAATAGCAGTAATTTTTCATGTAAGTCAGCAAAATACAATCCATAAAGGAAAAAGTACTGCCATTATTTTAAACTCTATTGTTCTTATTCAATCCATATGTGAACTGAAGCTAAATAATTTACTGTGTAAATTTTATTTTTAATTTTATGCCATTCCAAAAGAAGAGAGTGAATGAGAGAGTGAGAGGGAAGCTTCAAAGCTTTAAATCCTTGTATACTATTGTCTCAACAGTAAAATAATCTAAGGAGCGTGCTTCAGCAAAAATGATTGCTGGGATCTATAATAAGATTGTTTTAACTCAATAGTGTTTTATAAATTTTTGATTCACTCCAAGTTCTTGACAGCTTGCCAAGTTCCAGTTTTTATCTGATCATATTTGCATTAATAATACATTACAATAAGTTTCACTGAGAAGCGGCCATTTTTTCGCACTGAATGCTTTACTTTTGCCAGCAAAATATTGACTTGGGTTTATAATCAATTCCTGTTTGGCTTGATCATGCTTAGCATGAAACTAAAATATTTGCTGCTGGGCATATGCCAATACAAATGTCATTATTGTCATACTCTAACGAATTCCATCAGTTGCTAAATGATATGTCTTGCAGGTTACAATATGCATCGGACTGAAGCTGAAATCTTCGGAGATACCAAGATGAGAGTAGTTGTACTTACCTGAAGCTATTGTTCCTCTACTTCAGAAACACTTTCTCCCAGCAACAGCATCCATTTCCATAGTCATCCCCTGAAACACCTGTGGCTTGCTCACTGACTGGATTCAATCGAGGTAAAAATACTGAGTAAAAGAAAAAAATGTCAAAAATTATTTTATTCTCATTTCCCCATCTTCTGAGGCATGAATGAAAATTGACTTTCAAGGAAAAAAAACCCACTAGAAAAAGGACTTTTTTCTCAAGAGATATTTCAGAAAAATATTTTCAGCTACATGCAATTAATGTATCTTTATCTTCCTTCATAATTATAATATTTATATACAGATTAATTATGCTTGATTGGTATCAAGAAACAGACTAGTCTGAGAAATCATACTGTTTAACCTAACTCAGTTACAGAATCACAGAATCACAGAATATTATGAGTTGGAAGGGACCCACAAGGATCATCTAGTCCAACTCACCATCTAGCACCCGTAAAGAGACCGAGAGCACATCGCAGAGCATAACACCAACCTAGATCCCTCACAGTCTAGCAAGCCACTCCGAGACGGAGGGGGCACAACGTCATCCAGCCCTACACCTCCCGGCTAGACCATGCCACTAAGTTCCTCGTCCAGTCTTCTCTTAAACTCCTCCAGGGATGGTGATTCCACCACCTCCCTGGGCAGCCCATTCCAATATGCAATTACTCTCTCTGTGAAAAACCGCTTCCTAATGTTAAGATTGAACCTCCCCTGGCGTAGCTTGAGGCCGTGCCCTCTCGTTCTGGTGTCGTCAGCCTGGAAGAAGAGGTCCACACCCATCTGGCTGCAACCTCCCCGCAGGTAGTTGTAAACAGCAATGAGGTCCCCTCTGAGCCTCCTCTTTTCCAGACTGAACAGTCCCAGTTCCTGTAGTCGCTCCTCATAGGGCCTGCCCTCCAGTCCTTTCACCATCCTCGTTGCCCTTCTCTGGACCCTCTCAAGCAGCTCAACATCCCTCTTAAACTGGGGAGCCCAGAACTGCACACAGTACTCAAGATGAGGTCTGACCAGCGCTGTGTACAGGGGAAGGACAACCTCCCTGGACCTACTGACCACACTGTTCCTAATGCAGGCCAGGATGCCATTGGCCTTCTTAGCCACCTGGGCACACTGCTGGCTCATATTGAGTTTCCTATCAATCAGTACACCCAAGTCTCTCTCCACTTCACTAGTCTCGAGCCACTCCTCCCCCAGCCGATAGCGGTGCATAGGGTTGTTGTGGCCAAAGTGAAGAACCCGGCACTTTAATTTACTTCATGAAGACTTAATATAATTATGTCTTCCTTTATGTTGGCATGCCATTTAGAAAACTCCCATTCTAGCACATCAGTTCCACACCCTGAGTTTCCTTTCTAGGGGAACTTAGCTAGAAGTCCTGCAATTCTATATTTCTGCCTTCAAAGTTGGAAGCACAGCTCTTGGAAAAGTCCAAGACTGGCACTGAGCCAAAAATCTGCACTGTTGGCATAAGATGACTTTGCCACATTGCCTGACCAGAAAAGACAAGTGAGCACATCTCTAGAAATTCCATGATAATGATGGATAACATGTTCTCTCTGAACATGGGAAACCTTGCTGCATCCTCAGCTACTCCCATTGTTAGTGATGGTAGTGAGAGTGGTCTTTCTCAGGGTCAAAAATGATGCCTGCAGAGAACAAGAGAACCTGGAGAATATAAATGTTGGAGTCTGATTTAAACAAAGCTGTGGTGAGGTCCACCTGTTTGAAAGGCAAAACAAGCATGCAGAAGTGGCACAGGCACAGAACAAATGCTGAATACCCTACCTGATATTCATAATGCTGCCTTTCCTGCCATAGATCTTGCTTTGACACAGGTTCACAGGTTATTCCAAGTTGGAAGGGACCCACAAGGATCATCTAGTCCAACTCCCAAGCGAACGCCCACCCAGGGATTGAACCCACAACACTGGAGCCATGGGCACCATGCTCCATCCATCTGAGCTTCCCATTGTGTAGGCCATGTCACTGAGTTCCTCATCCAGTCTTTTCTTAAACACCTCCAGGGATCGCGACTCCATCACCTCCCTGGACAGACACTGAGGGACCCCTCTCTCTGTGAAAAAGGTCTTCCTAACATCCATCCTAAACCTCCCCTGGCATAGCCTAAGGTCACGTCCTCTCATTCTGGTACTGGCAGCCTGAGAGAAGAGATTCACACCCACCAGACTGCAACCTCCCTTCAGGTAGTTGTAAACAGCAATGAGGTCACCTCTGAGTCTCCTCTTCTCCAGGCTGAACAACCCCAGTTCCCACAGTTGCTCCCCATAGGGTTTGTCCTCCAGTCCTTCCATCATCCTTGTTGCCCTTCTCTGAACCCTCTTGAGCAGCTCAACATCCTTCTTAAACTGGGGAGACCAGAACTGCACACAGTACTCAAGATGTGGTCTGACCAGTGCCGAGTATAGGGGAAGAATAATTTCCCTATTCATTCTGGCCACACTGTTCCCAATACAGGCCAGGATGCCATTGGCCTTCTCAGCCACCTGGGCACACTGCTGGCTCATATTAAGTTTCCTGTCAGTCATAACTTCTAAATCTCTCTCCATTTCACCACTCTCCAGCCACTCATCCCCCAGTTGATATCTATGCATGGGGTTGTTATGTCCAAAGTGAAGAACCCAGCATTTGGACTTGTTAAATCTCATATCATTAAAATCTGCCCATTTCTCGAGCCTGTCAAGGTCCTTCTGAAGGGCCTTTCTACCCTCTGGTAGTTCAACATTTACCTCCAGCTTGGTATTACCTGCAAACTTGCTAATGATGGACTCAATTCCCTTGTCCATATCATCAATAAAGATATTAAACGGTGTCAGGCCTTACACTGACCCCTGTCTGACTCCACTAGTGACTGGCTGCCAGCTGGATGTGGCACCATTCACCAACACTCTCTGACCTTGTCCATCCGACCAATTCCTAACCCAACACAGAATGCTCCTATCCAATCCATGGTCTGGGAGTTTCGTCTGAAGCTTACCATGGAAAACCATGTCAAAGACTTTGCTAAGATCCAAGTACACAGTTGAATGCTCTGGTTGTTTGTAACTTTGTGGAGACATGCAATTGATATAATGTGTTTTTCAGTTCATGGCCAACTTAGATAATCAAAGAGAGTGAGGCATGAGCAGGCACTGCAAACCAACAGATTTTGCATGTCAAAGCATGTCTTAGAAGTTCATAAAGTCACTCCTGATGTCCAGATATTATTTGTAATTATCACCTTCAGTTCAAAAAATTTTAAAAAAAGAAAATATGAGTTTGCATTTAAACAAAATTATACATTTTATTTCCCTCTTAATATAGTAAATTCTTCCTGTCATTCAGGCAACAGACAATTGCAATTGCTCTGAGAAATAAAATATTATGTGAGCCACTAAACTTTAAAGTGCCCTTTAAAGCACTGCATCCATCTATAGTGTCCCAGTAGCAGACATGGCAAATTGTAACACAGCAATACAGTTAGCCCTCTTGCACTTTGCGCCCCCCATATCGTGGCTTCAGGTCTTAGCGGCATGATTTTTTAGCAATGTAGGAGATGCTGCGGGGGGCAGCGGTGGCCACAGCGGCACAGCACCACAGCGCCACAGCGGTGCAACCGCCATTCAACGCGGAAGTCATGCTACGCGGATCCCAAATAAGGTTGCGGGTCTGCATTATAGGAGACCTGACTGTATGGCCTTTATGAAAGTAATTTTCTTAGGTCTTGTCATTACAAAGGTACTTTCAGAAATAGGTTTCATCTTCCAAAAATTTTAAATTCCTTCCAGAAGAGCATGTGAAATTTTGTCTCTGGAAGGGTCACGGTTGGTGGTCCTGTGGCGCATAAGAGAGCAGTGCCCCAAGTGTCAGCACTAGTTATCTTGGAGAATAAATTCCTTTTATATAATTTCATCTCACTTGGGGCAAACACGGAAGACAAGAATGTGAGTTTGGTGCAGCTGCTATCTCCTGGCTGGAAGTGACTGTCAGTCAGCTTAAAAGGAAAGGAAGATGCATCCATCTCACAGCAAGATACAAAGAATTGAATATAGTGTGAGCCCACTAAATCAACATGGTAAAAAACATCATTTGGAATTAAAATTTGAAACAGCTGTGCACTGACCTTTTTTGATGTCTGTCCTTAGTCAATATGTCTGTAATTAATCAGTTAGCAGTTGATAGCTGTTATGGACGTTAAACCACAGAAAAAAAATTCAATTGAAATAATAAGCCAGCACATATACATCAGTGAAAAACTTTCTCTGGAATGTTTCAAAACAAGTGTTCATTATTTTTAATGTATGCTTTCTATTTGCAGAGGTGGGCTTCCCAGTTCTCAGGCTGGGTGAAGGTGCTGCAGAGAATGCTGAACACATGTGAATGACACATGGGACTGAGTTAAAAATCACCTTTTGTCTTACCAAACAATAAAAAGATGACAGTTTCAGATTCATTCACATCACTGTGTTTTTGCAAATCCACAACAGCACCTCCATCACTGATAGTGCATACAACACCCCCCATTCCAACACAGGTAGGAATAACCTACATGGCAGCGAAGGAAGTCTGAAAGTAAGAAATGCCATCCTGATTCCCCTTTTGACAGTATAATTTGTATTTTCCAGATTTGAGAGAGTCAGGGAATTCACTGAGATAATGGATGGGAAAGAAAAAAATAATCCTCTTTCTCAGTGTCATGCAGATACCGAGTGAGAATTATCAACCCAATGCAATCAAGTGCATGAAAAACAACATTATTGTTTATAAAATAAAAGTAAATAAGTTCATTCAGCCCTGGCTTTCCAAACTCTGTTTTGCTGTATTTTCTTCCAGTAGGAAGGATTATTTGGTTTTGGTTTTGATTTTCACTGAACATCAAAAGACACAGCTCACTAGTGCCCCTTTGTCTGTGTACTCTCATCATGACTTGAATTGAGCTAGTGGCTTCGTATTTTACATTTTGTTGCACAGAGGTAGCCTTTTGGCTTCATCACAGTGAAGAAACATCTTTAGAAAAAACAACTGGCTGAAAAAAGGCATCAAATACTAAATGGAAATATATAATCAGGAATCACTAATAAGAACAACACTGGTAATCATTTCATCACTTTGCCAAAGAAAGACACTTTCTGTTTTGAGGGTTGTTTTTATTCCCCCTGCTGAAATAATCATTCTTCCATTAATGTAAATTGGTCATGACATTGTTGGTTTGTTTATGTGATTTCCTAACACTGTGGATGTCTGTGATGCTTTGTCCAAGCATCCTGACACCTCATTTTCTCTGACAGCAATCATTCCTATCACAAATGCCAGTGGAGAATGCTGCAATGGAAGAAAGTGAAATTTGGTGCTTTCATAGCCATGCATCATTGTTGCAGTTACTGAAGGTCAAGCAACAGGAGGACATAGGGTTTTGTATGGCCGCAGCAACACTAACAGTGAGTGGCTAATGCCCAGGAAATCACCTTTTATTGTTTCTTTTGTGTTACACAGTTCCGTAAGTTTTACTGTACATTGACTTGACCTGTGGTGAGTTACATGTCATCTGAAAATCGATATCATGGTCTTTTCGCCTTCCTCTGTATGGCAGGTCAAACAAAAGCAAGGTGATTTTCTTGTCTTTTTTTTTTTTTTTTTAAAGAGAGAGAGAAACAGTTCATTCATCTAAAATGATCCAGTGAGTAATGAAGAAACTCAAAAGTAAGCTAGTTCCCTTAAGAGAAAAAGTATTCAGAAACATGATGAGTTTTTCTTCCATTAAATGAGGAGCTGACTCACACAATTGAGGAGGGGACTAAAACCTAGTTACTTATCACGAAAATATCACAAGTTCTCCTCTTTGTTCTGAGTCAACATGGTGTTTTGTTTATAACAACACTCTCATATCGCAAGATGATCCCTGCTTGGCTCTAAATCACACCTCCTCCAGCTTCTGACTCAGGAAGCAGTCCTTGAGTGCACAGAAGCAGCAGAAAGAATCCAAAGTGGTTTTGTGACACATAAATACATATCTTTAGTTGCAGATATTGGCAAAGTCTTAGTTCATTTTCTCATTGAACCAAACCAGTCTATCCTCTCCTAGTGCCAAGCCACATGCATGTGTGTCCTTCATTTTCCATGCTCACTGTCTCTTGGGGAAAGAGGATGCATGATCTCCACTTCTGGTCAGAGGTGCTGGGAAACAGATGATTCTCTAGAAAAGCTATCATTTTCTTCTCTGTATTTCTTGCTTAACTTCTTTGTTCTCATAGTTTCCTGCTGCTGGCATCAGCAGTTCCACTTTAAATGGAGCTTTAATATAGATATTCCACCCTGTCTGCCATTCTTCCTTGGACTAACATTTGCATGGCAGATGGTGCAAATGGCCCAGTAAATATTTACTGGATCAGTGTTAGAAAAGCAAAAAAAAAAAAAAAGCAAAACAAAACAAAACTATCCCAGCTGCCAGACTGATGACTTTCTGGCACAATATCACGTGTCACCAGTCACCAGGATGGGGAAAACACCACAGGAAGATAATAGAGGTTGGACTTGCTGGATTTTTAAGAGTGTACTTTTTTTGGATGTTGTTCCTTGGAGCACTCCTGGAGTGCAGGTACAAGGACAGGAAGTATTCCTCTTCCTTCTCAGTGTCTGCTTGTCTTTCATTGTTTAGGTGAAAAAAAAGTATTATGACAAATTAATGTATTCCCATTTCAAATAAAAACCTGTCATATCTGGTATCAGAATTGTATTAATTACAGAGAATAGACTGAGCTCCTTGCAAATGGAGTCTGTCAAAACTCCCATGTCAAAGTCTCAGGCAAATGTCTTACAAATTTAAACAGTGATAGAAGCAGAGGAAGGTGATCAATGTTAAGAATAACCTATTGCTTTTGGAGGCACTGACTTGCTAAAGCTTATTACAGGAAGGGCAGAACAGCAAAGTACCTGTCTAATGAAGTTGTTTTTTAATTTGCATGCTCCTATCAGTCACCATTCCTCTATTATGCTATTTTTTTTTTGATAGCTGAACTAACTGGGTGTAAACATCTTTAATGGTGAAAGACAGTAAAATGTCAGGAAGTCCAGTGGAGCAAAATTCTTTTTCTCCACCATAGTGGTACTCTGTAATATATTTAACAGTGCAAAATCAGTGCAAATTATATTGCTATTCAGATGGATATTATTTTTTAAGCAGGTTACATGCCACATAATTTAAAAATGCTGTGTTAAGATTTCAAGCAGAAAAGAAAGGAAAACATGAAAAATAGAAGCCAAAAATACATGGACCACCATTCTAAATAGTCCATCAGATGGTAAAGATTTGTGTAGAATCACAACAGAAAGAGATGAAACACATCTGAAATTCTTGTTCCAACTGGATGTTTGAACCACCTGAAAATCAAATTACATTTATTCTCCAGATAATTTTTAATTGTAATTACTGCCTAAGAAATTTTTAATAAAGTCTTTGAATATACTTTTTTTTTAAGGAATGCATATTTTCCTTCTCACATCAGTCCCTCAGAAAAGCTTTGATTTCTCTTTAAGACTAGGAGCAGAAAAGATAGAAGAAGAATGTGCACACAAAAAATGTGAGTCAAGAGAAGAAAGAAAATTCTCTCTCATGTAACTGTATCTTGCCCATTTATCTTGCACTATAAACTCTGAACTAAATGAGAATATGCCATGAACTGGAAAAGGGAAAAACAATACCATCCT
>WEKX01028716.1:1837-42950 GCA_013390025.1 Pitta sordida | reverse complement strand
ATTAATCTAGTTCACCCAAAGTTCTCTTCTTGATCTTATGGCATTTCAGAAGACAGTGTTCATTAGTTACCAAAGCTAAAAAATGTCATCATATCCTCAGTGCCAAAAGAGAAGTGAAGTGATCCTCCACTGGAAAACCAAAGCAACTAAAAAATCTTTGCACAAAGGCCACAAAGGGTAGGGCTACTGTGGAGTCCTCTCTCCAGGACTTCATTTATGACTTTAAAACAAATCTTGTTTTCCAAAACTCATATGTCCTAATACTAAGCCTGAGAATATCAAAATTCACATCTGAACTCTGAGATTCTCAAAACTGCAGCATCAGATATAGGCATTCATGAACATGGAGTTCATCTGCAGACACTGTGCATAATCTAGTGGATCCTCCTCTCCAACAAGATAGATTCATATAGTCTAGAAAAATACATAGAAGTTCAGAGACTGATCAATCAGAAGCATAGATACATAGAGTGTCATAATGAATGAAGAGATGGATCAGGATATTCAAGTGCTTGAAGAATCAGACCAGCCAGAAGGGACAAAAAAAACCCCCAAAAAACAAACCCACCTGCAAAGAGATGTTGGCTTTGAATCTCATGCCTGTCTCCCTGCTTACTAAAAATGGTCACCTGGTTCTGGAGGTTCAGTGGTTCCCATCTTGTATATCAGTAATTCTCCAGCTAATCTCAATTTGGCTGCTGAATTTACTCAGTTATAAAAAAACAAACAAAAACTTACCCAACTGGTTGTTTTTTTTTTTTAAATATATGTTAAAAATATCAATCTTAAATAATTGTCAATGTTTTAATCATCTTCCAGCTGCACAAGAAATAAATTTTTCCTGCAATCATTTCTACTATTTTGTCTCAGTGATTCCTAAAGAGAAACTAATCTCCCTGAAGCACCTGTAAATTGTCACTTCCCTAAGCCAAAAAATCCACCAAAGGATATTTAATATTGGATTTCACTGGCCTGGGATAGAATGTCACTGGGTCTTTATTTTAACTATCTGTTTTTATGAGGTAAACAGAAGTGGTTAAGGAAGGAAAGACACAATTTTTGTACCTATCTTCCTTTTCTTTTTAGAAAAAGGTAAGTTAAAACTACATACCCTACTAGAAACAGATATGCAGAGTCTAGGGTTTAAAGTAAATGTATTTCATAAGATTTACATTTTGTGAGCAAATCATTATATCATTAAAGAAGAAGCCATGAAGTCGCTGACCAGCTCTTCAGCTGGAAGAACTTGACAGAGCTCTGCTGGAGGCCCTGGAAGGGCTACCTGGGAAAGGTTTGAGCCTTTTTGAAGTATGTACCCTTTTTGTTCCTGTATACATAGGAGTTTCTGTGTGTATCCCTGTACATGGAGCTCTGCACATCACATACATCTTACATACATGCACATAAATTCCTGCCAATATAGGTATTACAGGAGAAGCTAGTCACAGTTTCTGTAACTGAGAGTGACACCTGTCACTTTTTTGCCTTGTGGAGGCAGTACTGTGTTTTCACAGAGCTTTTTCCTCTGTCAAAGGCACCAAAATTTTCTGTGTGGGATTGTTACCTCAGATTGCATTGCTTTTTAAAATTTCCAGCCACAACATTCAGCAAATAAGATATGGAAAACATCTTGTAAAAGAGGATTTCTCTTGAAAGGAGGGAAGAGAAAGCAATACAATGGAAAGTTAAAACCAAGGATAAGTGGAAATGTTGCAGGTTTCTACCTGTAAATGGAGGTCAGTGGACCCTGCTCTTTCTAGGGTATTGTAAAGATTCATTAAAGTTTGTAACATGTTCAGAGTGAGAACTGCAGAATAGACAAGTAGGAAATGAATAATTCTGTCTTTAGAACCAAGCCTGAGCAGTGTGCAGTAAATAAGGCCTGAGGCCAAATGCCAAGCAATGAGGATAAAAGAACATATTGAATAGCTGCTCATTAAGTGAGCACCATCCATCCTGTGCCCTGCTGAAGCAGGTGTCCTGGGGAAAAGTAATAGTATGCAACCTTGTAATTAAAACTGTATCATAATGCATATTCACCAGGAGGCAAAATTAAGGATGGCTTGAGAAATTCAGTCTGACATTGCCTAACTTTTGAGTGCTGGACTTTGCAACTTTTATGCCCTTTTTGCCATATATATATACACACACACACATACACACACACACATACATATAATTATTTTCTCTTGTTTTCTGTATTTCAAGAGGTGGACACATATGGTAAGAGATAGAATAATACAGTCTTTCCGCCACACATCCAAACAATGATGATTACTTCAGGCCAATAGACTGAAACCAAAGTCACTGTATGTGTCTGAAGAGACTGAAGGAGTGCTGAAAGGAGAGAAGAGGTGGGTCTGACTAGCTGTAAACAAGATAAAACCTTCTGAGAGCCCAGGATCATCACCCTATGTCTTGTACATAATAGCCACAAATGCAGCTCAGAGCTAAATCTTGGTACGTTCCTCACTTGCAATTTATTTTTTCTTTCTTTCTTTCTTTATTTTTCTTTCTTTATTTTTCTTTCTTTATCTTTCTTTCTTTCTTTCTTTCTTTCTTTCTTTCTTTCTTTCTTTCTTTCTTTCTTTCTTTCTCTCTCTCTCTTTCTTTCTCTCTCTCTCTCTCTTTCTTTCTCTCTCTCTCTCTCTTTCTTTCTCTCTCTCTTTCTCTCTTTCTCTCTCTCTTTCTCTCTTTCTCTCTCTCTCCTTGAATTGCCCTTTCATTGTAACTACCGCTTTTAATGGAATGGAAGTTTATTCCTTTGTTGACCTCTAAACGTTCCGGCACAGAATGTTCCAGTACCTTTGTCCCCATTCACAAATGAAGCTGATGATCCCAGACAGGACTGTTCCCCGGCCGTGCTGGAGGGGACGTGGTGTGCTCACAAGGCCCATTTCAGTCAGGGGCATGATCCTCAGACAGCCACTCCACACGTATGAGTGTTAAGAAAATTGATTTTTAGCCAAGGACTAAAGTCAGCGTCCTCAGTCTTCAACCTATGGGCCTGTGCTCTCTTTTCTGCATATGTCTGACCTCACAGACAAAACGAATTACTTTTTCACTGCTCACAGGATTTGTCTGGGTGCTTAGCTTAAAATGCAAATACCTGTGGTGGGGTGGTGGTGATGTGTTTGTCAGCAGTATCAAAATAGGATTCTTATTTTCTGTAAGTAAAAAGGAGAAATTTGTTTTTTGTAACTTTCTCATAGAAGAGAGCCGCCTAGCAACTTCCTGTCAGGACACAAAGTCAAATTTATCCTGAATTACCATCAACGAACCCTGGGCTTTTTTCTGACTACTTTTCTCAACTCTAACCTCAGAAAAGGAACCTTTAGGTAGTAATATATTTCATGTACACGCAATACTTTGTAGATTACGGTTCAGGAATATATATATACACACACTTTAAAATGTATTTTTTCATTACCTACTTGTTTATAAGCAAGAATTGTTTTAGCACTCCAGATGCTATTTTACAGGCCTTGAGAGAAGACGGAACTTACTAGAATTATATATATATATAAAATAATGCGACAAATTCAACTCCTAATATCAAATTCTGGTGTTCATTCAACACCTTTGTGAGTCTTCCTTTTCCTAAGAAAACATTGCTTGAGGTTAAATCTCAAGAGATTTTGAATTTCAGCTTCTAAAACAGTTATAGTTTCTAACAAAATATTCCACAGGCTGAGGTTTAGGACTAGCAGAGTGAAAAGGTAAAATCCTACAAGTTAGAAGAAAGAAGGAAGGAAACATTGTGCTTTTTCTCTTTCAGACAAGCATTTGTGAACAGCAGAACTAATGATCATGAGTTTCAGACATATTTATGCATTCTGCTTTTTCTGTCTGGTGGCTAACAAAGCACAAGCTGCAAGCAAAGCTTTCTATGCAGCTGGGAAGGTCATGCATGAATCTAGATACAAATCACAAAGGCAATGCCTGTCCCACAGTCTCCTTCAACCATTGATCACAGCAGTATCACCAAGAGCCTTTAAGGCTGAGTGCAAGAAGCTGAGAGAAACCAACATGAAATTGCAGCACTACCTTCCTTGAGCACTGTGGGGAGAACTCAGATTTAACAGGGGACGGAGGAGAACATGGAGGCAGCTTGAGCAGAGCAAGTGCAAGACAGTGAAGGCAGAGAGAAAGGAGCAGCTTAGTGCCTTCTTGCGCTGCTATACTGGGAAGGGATGAGCATGTGCTTTGCTAGAGTCACTGAGGACCAGGTGTTTTAAGCAACTGCTGCTGAAGAGGGGAAGAATCGGAGTCAGCAAGTGAGGGATTTCCTTGCTTCTTCTCTGGCTTTATAAAGCCTGCAGACAGAAAAGAAAGGGGCATCCTGATAGGAGCTGAAGATGTCCCTGCTCGTTGCAGAACAGCTGTACTACGTGACCTTTAAAGGTCCCTGTCAACCCAAACTATTCTATGATACTATGACTACAACTGATCAGGCATGAGGGAGAAAAACAGTGCACAATTATGTGATTGAGTCCTCTGGAATCTCAACATCTCTTACCTGTGTTTAAAATAGTGAAAGTTTTCAGCAAAGCTGTTGAGAAGAACATTTTCTTGCAGCTTACTTCAGCTTATGCCAGCCATACAGTAGGGTTTCCTCACAGAGGAGCCAAAATTGTTGCTGACAACTGTGGAAAGCCACAGAGACAACAGCAAAAAAACTATGGTGGTGGCACAGGTGATACAGCAAAAACTGCAAAGCATCAGCGCATTTCCCCAGAGAAAGAAACCCTAACCTGAAGAGGTAACAAGTGGCCAGAGGTCACCCTGGCTGTGCAGGTCTCAATGTCATGGATCAGGACTGAATATATTTTTAAATGTACCTTTGTCAATGAATTTCCTTCCATTTTTAGATACAGTCACTGGGAGGATGATGGAGTTCAGTTCCATGAGGGAACTGTGGGGGAGAAGCGACCACTGCCATTGTGAGCAAGTGACTGCGTCCCGCCTGTGCGCAAACAGAGCTGGTTTACCACTGACGTAGCCAAGTCGCTTCTGGAGCCATAATGCGCCAGGACCGTAGTGAGACCAAGTGTAGCTGCCTGCCATCTTGCCCATTGGCGGGCACCGGCACCCTGCCATGGCAGATGAACAGCTGCGCTGATGTGTGCGTAAGAAGTGGTGTTTGCAGCTGATGGAGCTGATCCATGCCGAAGCCATTGCAGTGTTGAGTGTGGGACTGTACCACCACCGGCATGCGCACGGTGTGGGGCTGGTTACCCCAAAGGTGGCTCCAGCCACTACAAGTGCACGTCCACCATTTTTCTTGGTGGCAGGTGCTGGTGTTTTCAGCATGGCAGGTGAGTGGCCATGCCCTTGGCGCTGTGGTGGTGGAACTGGGCGGCTGTTTGGCTGGCAGGACTGCCCAACCATTTCTGCTGCCATGATTGCCATGGAACCTGTCTCTTCGGGCTGGTAAACGGGAGCTGGAGAAGGACTAATTATTCGGAGATGCTTCATTGGTGGTGAGACAGAATGGAACTGGGAACGGCCAGAGGAGTTTTAAAATCATGCTGTGGGACAAGACCTTCTTCACCGAGATGTCCTGGAGCAAGATGCTGCCCTACTGCTGCTAGTCCTGTGGCTAGGGGAGGCCACATGAGTGTTTGGGGTGGCTCAGCAGCCCACCTGAACCCTTCAGACTTTTGTCCTTCCCCAGCTGCTTCTTTACTGTGGCCACCACTGCAGTCTGCTGCTCTTTGCTCCTGTGTTTCCTGCTGTGTCCTGGTGCTTCACTGCCTCCCGCCACCAACAGTGTTTGGCTGCCTGTGTCCTTTGTGCTGCTCCTGGTTCCTGTTTGCTGCCGTCCTTTCTGCTGTTGCCCTGGCCGCGCCCTGCTAGTTCCTGCCCCCACTGCTGTTTGCCGCTACTGCCTCCTGCCACTCCTGCTCAACTGCTGTGCACCACAACCTCGGATCCTTTTCCCGGTTTTGTTTTGGTTTTTTTCCCTGCTTGTTATTCTGGGTTTGGTGAGGGCGGTTCTTGGGTTTGGTAGGGGGTGTTTTTTCTTGTGCGTGGGTGTCTGGTTTTCATTCTATTTTGTTTTTATCCCCTGGTTTTGCTGTTGTGTCTATTATATCCATACTTATATACACATTTATATATCACCCTATATATGTATACATATCACTCTATATATCCACCCTACAGTTTTAAGTTCATATATACAGTTGGGTCTCCTATATCATGTACCCGTGGTCTTATTTGGGACCCATATAGCCCAACTTCCACGTTGAATGGCGGCCACTGCCACTCCTGCCACCGTCACCCCCGCCATGGCCACTGCCCATGCTGTCCCTGCTGCTGCCCGCGTCCCCGCTGCCATGGCTGCCGCGGCTGCTGCGGCTGCTGCAGCAGCAAGTCACACATGCGCAGTTGTGACACAGGTCTCCTACATCGCTAAAAAATCATGCTGCTAAGATCTGAAGCCGCNTGCTGCTCCTGGTTCCTGTTTGCTGCCGTCCTTTCTGCTGTTGCCCTGGCCGCGCCCTGCTAGTTCCTGCCCCCACTGCTGTTTGCCGCTACTGCCTCCTGCCACTCCTGCTCAACTGCTGTGCACCACAACCTCGGATCCTTTTCCCGGTTTTGTTTTGGTTTTTTTCCCTGCTTGTTATTCTGGGTTTGGTGAGGGCGGTTCTTGGGTTTGGTAGGGGGTGTTTTTTCTTGTGCGTGGGTGTCTGGTTTTCATTCTATTTTGTTTTTATCCCCTGGTTTTGCTGTTGTGTCTATTATATCCATACTTATATACACATTTATATATCACCCTATATATGTATACATATCACTCTATATATCCACCCTACAGTTTTAAGTTCATATATACAGTTGGGTCTCCTATATCATGTACCCGTGGTCTTATTTGGGACCCATATAGCCCAACTTCCACATTGAATGGTGGCCACTGCCACTCCTGCCACCGTCACCCCCGCCACGGCCACTGCCCATGCTGTCCCTGCTGCTGCCCGCGTCCCCGCTGCCATGGCTGCCGCGGCTGCTGCGGCTGCTGCAGCAGCAAGTCACACATGCGCAGTTGTGACACAGGTCTCCTACATCGCTAAAAAATCATGCTGCTAAGATCTGAAGCCGCAATATGGGGGGCGCAAAGTGCAAGAGGGCCAACTCTCTCTATATATATACACACATACATATATATCCTTATACATATATATATATATATGTATTCAAGAAAGTTGTAATATCACTGAACAATTTCTTGTCTGTTATTTGTAAGGGTGCTTCCAGGTTCTGAAGTGAGATACTCAGACATACCTGTGCTCTAAAGGTACATACACCACTGATCTGACACATTCAGAGAACCTAAGATATGTTCAGCTTTTTTTTGTTCACAGTTTAGTATCATGATATTAAATTGTGACTTCTTGTATGACTTCTTTAATGACTTCTTTTCTAAGCAAGAAGAATGAAAGGATAGATGGAAGATTGTGAAAGAGCAGCTCAGAAAGTTTGGTTGCTTGCAATTACTAGTTTCTTCTTCATGTGAGACCTTTCCAAGAATGACCCTTTTGTGAAAAATATCTTTGTGCTTTGCAGTACCAAATTCCATTTAGAGCACTTTGCATTTCCTGTACAACACGGCTTCTACATACCTGCATTTAGTTAAATCACATCCAGAGTCAGCAAAGGTTTCAAATCCCTTATGAGCCTCAAGGACTTGCAATTGCTTTTCAGACTAGAGAATAATACATCAGTGCAGGAAAAAGAGACCTTGAAAAACAGCAATGTGACAAATGGAATCAGAACCTAGCCTGAAAGTTGCATTTTTAAATCTCAATTATTAAAAAATTGTTATGCATAGTATATGAGAACTGTCTCAGCACTGAGTACATAGTTACTATTATTCTCCTAATATGTTAATAACACCCTTGCACCTAGACAATACATACTACAGCTCTATACAGACCTTTTGGCTCCAGGCAACTGGGCCGTGTGGAACGAAGCCTAAAGTGCATTGTGGTTGCTACTGGCCAGATTGTCCCCACCAGGATGTTCATCTACATAGTCAGAGTCTTTTCCCAAATGTGGACTTGGCATTTGCCTCATGGTAATGAAAATTTAGTTTGATGTCAGTTAATTTCTCTCTCTTAAATGAGAAATAAGTTAGCTTATGCAGTATCTTATTTAGAAAAAAAATCATAAGTCCTATACCAATGAAAAAAAAGTTTAATAGAAATTTTAATGAAAATACAAACTACATAGAATTTGAACTCAGTATCTTTGAAATATATGGCATCTATCCCCCAGACTAAACAGCTTTTGGTACCATCTACAAATAAGATGCATGATTTTCAAAGGCTCTCTTGAAGAGCAGTTATTATCATGCATTAGATTTTGCTTCTTGATTAAAAAATCATATTAATTAAATGCAATTAAGTTAAATTAAATTAAATTAAATTAAGAGTTGAAGATCCAGCAATCCATTTATTATTATTTTCTCACAGTGTGGGCCACATTCTAATAGAGTGATCACCCTCCCTCCCCAACCTCCCAGTCACAATTACCCAAGATCCCTGGAGCACTTGTAGTATCTGTTTGTGCAGAAGTATTAACATATTCTAATTCTCTTCAGTGAGATTTTTCTTTGCACAAATGTCTCAGTTGAGACAATTTGGTGGGGTGGAGAGTGTTTTTGGCAGATCTCTTAGTAAAGTCAGGATATCTCTGCACTGTTCATAAAAAATAGATTCTTCTCTGTAAAGTGATAAAAAAATATACCACAAGTGATACTGTGGAGGCTTCAGTGGAGAGCCAAATATCCCAAACTGCGCTGGTGGCATCTCCCAGATCTGCTCAAGGACTATTTCTTGGTAGTTTTGCAGATCAGTGCCATCCTCTGTTTCTCAGCCATCTGTAGTGCAGGCACTTTAGTAGGGTTTGATTTCTTCAGAATCAAAACCTGGGATCCACATGTTCCACTCGCACTCAAGGTGAAACTAGACATCTTTCACCTCCAGGGTGCTGGACTTGCAGTGCTGAGTGAGCTGGCAAGTGGCTGTGATCATGCGCTCAATGAAATCATTGATGATCTGCAGCAGTACTTCCTCCATATCTTGGAGGAGCTGCTTGTTTAGACACCTTACACATCATGTCCTGAAATTTCTTCTTATTTAAAGCCTAGTTGCTTTAAGGGCTGAGATGGCCTCCTCTTCTGCTTGTTCCCGGCATCTTGGCTATGGTGGAGCTGTTGGTCATGGAGATCTGGAGGTTGGTGGGGGTGTTGGCTGATTATGGCTTGATTGAGAAGTTGGAGAGGTTGATCAAGGGAGAAGAGCCAAACTGGTTCATAATCTGATGGGCTCTAGCTTTTAGGTCACAAAATTTGTCTAGGTCCTACTTCTTCTTGGGGTTTTGGGGACCTAAACCAATCAACTCCCCATGGTCCACAGGCACTCCAAGACCCCACTGCTGCTGTGGTCCTTCTGCTGCCCACCAATATCAGACCAAAACAAGATGTCTGCCAGCCTCACCCACCTGGAATAGCCAGCAGGAGAGTCAGTGCTGCAGGGACGCTGCGNTACCTGCCAATTATTACTCCTAAATCCCTCTCCATTTCACCACTCTCCAGCCAGTCATCCCCCAGCCGATAGCAATGTATGGGGTTGTTATGTCCAAAGTGAAGAACCCGGTACTTAGTCTTGTTAAACCTCATACTGTTGGAGTCTGCCCATTTCTCTAGCCTGTAAAGGTCCCTCTAAAGGGCCCTCTTAGCCTCTGGCAGTTCAACATTTCCCCCCAGCTTGGTATCATCTACAAACTTGCTGATGATGGACTCAATTCCCTCGTCCACATTGTCAATAAAGATGTTGAACAGTGCCGGGCCTAGCAAAGATCCCTGTGGGACTCCACTAGTGACTGACTGACTGCCAGCTGGATGTGGCACCATTCAACGACACTCTCTGACCTCGTCCATCCAACCAATTCCTAACCTAACACAAAATGCTCCTATCCAATCCATGGTCTGAGAGTTTTTTCTGATGTTTACCATGGGAAACCATGTCAAAGTCTTTGCTAAGATCCAAGTACACAAGATCCACGGCCTTTTTTTTCATCAACCAGGCGAGTCACCAGATCATAAAAGGTCCTTCAAAAGTTCACTGTCCAGCCATGCTGGTCATCTTCTCTGCCAGATCACTTTTCAACACAGTGGGACAGCCAGTTCTCGTGTCTTCAAGATTTCTTCCTTGAAGTATGTTCATCCTTCTTGGATCCTTTTGTTTTTAAGAACTGTTTCCAGAGGTACTCTCTGAACCAGCCTCCTGAACTGGCCCAAGACTGCCCTCTGGAAGTCTACAGTAGATGTTTAGTAGATAACCCTCCTTACTCTATTGAGTTTTGAAAACTCCATAATTTCATGGTCACTGCACCCAATATGATCTCCAATCATCACATCTCCCTCAGTAGGTATACTTCGGGAAAGGAGAAAAGGTGGATACCAGCATTTTTGTATAATCCAAGACAATGAATAAAACTGGTTATGTGGCCTCCTCTTCATCTTCCTTTTATTGAGTATTTCTCTGTTTTGGTGCCTCTGTATGGTCTTTTCTTTGTCTCATTGTGTCGTGTCTTCTTGCTTTGTAGTAGTCTACTTCACTATATTCACTCAAGTATTCCTGGAAACCTTCTTGGGAAGGACAGACATCTCTGCTGAGAGTTACTCTTACTGGTTTGAGATTGTACATCTCAATAATCCTTGAGAAGAGACAAAGGAAGAAAAATTAAACAGGTTTTCTCAAAGTAAGAACAATTTAAATGTTGTTGCTCTTGAAGGCAGGTTCTATCATCCAAATTTTGAATCCATATTTTGATTCCATGTACAAAATCCCAAACAAACATTAATCAAGTCACTATTAATCAAGTACTAGAGGTCTAGGTGATGTCCATTTGGTTACAGGGGATAAAGTCACATGTTGGCAGATAAGTTAGCACCAAAGAAACTGCAGCAAGCAGAGTGCTCCTGCACAAGTTACTGCGTCAGGTCTTTCTGACCTACTCTATATAGACTGGCCGTATGAAACACCTGATAAACTGGAGTTGAATAAATATGTTGGGTGCCCTGAACTACGGCACAAGAAAAAGTAAGCCACTTTGCTCAGCATTATGGAAGTTGGTAATGAAGTCTCAGATGGCTGAAGGAGTGAGAACAGATGAGGAATCTGGGGCAGAAAAAAAGACCTGCACTAAACAAACCATTTCTTGCCATCTAAATATCGGAACAGTCCTGCTGGCAAACTTGTGACCTTGTTACAATAAACATGTTCTCCATGGATTTTTATCTTCCTGAAAAGATGAGAATTTTTTTCCTTATTTCCAGTTCTTTGTAAACAGGCAATCCTCATGTGGGAGAAATATTGAGATTCTGAGCAGCTGCCCCTACAAAACTAAAACCCAGGTCTTCATTCATGACTGGCACAGACATGCCATGAATTGCATGAGTTTTTCCATAAAGCATATGCAGTAATACCTCACAGCGTTGCGACTTCTCCATTGTGACCTTGCTGATTTGTGAGAAATTTTTCTCGCAGACC
Source organism: Pitta sordida (assembly GCA_013390025.1). Lineage (NCBI taxonomy): Eukaryota > Metazoa > Chordata > Aves > Passeriformes > Pittidae > Pitta > Pitta sordida. Next base: position 31,389 of record WEKX01028716.1, on the reverse strand, counting down.
TGCCTCAGTGATTCATGGAGCTTCCTGGCCGATGCATGCGCAGTGCCTCTGCTTCGCAGAGGGGCGGTGCCATGCTCCCTGTGGGGCAGGAGTTGCCTGGTCCCATGGGGAGGGCGCGTGGCGTCTCTCGCTCCTGTGGCGCCGTGCCCCAGTCCCTGTCCTGCTCCTGGGTGACTCCACGCGTGCCCTACAGTGGAAGGCTCATGCCGCGGGATGCCCCAGGCAGCCGCTGAGACCCAAGACAACATCACCACAAGCCATGCTGTCCCCTGTTGCTCAAAGCCCAGCCAGGGACTGGCCCCCGCTGGGCGCATATCACTGTTTCCATGGCTACAAGCAGGGAAAGCAATGCAGTCTGTGCCCGGGGACTGCGTGCCTGGCACACCTGGTGATGATGTAGCCCCAGGGAAAGTGGGTCTGGACTACAGTACTGTTATTAAGATTGTCTCAGGTCCTTGGATCCAGATTACACTGAAGTAGGTTTTGCCACAGTGGCTTTTTTTATATTATGAGTTTATATCATGTGGCAGATTTATTTCAAAGACATTATGAAAATAATTCTGTTTATCATTATGTACTGATGATTCAAGACAGTTCTGTTTTCCTTTTGGAAAATCATGTTGGCTAAATATCTTTCTTTCTGATATCTACAGACAGCTTCTGCATTGTACTCCCTTATGACAATTTGTTTCAGAATCAGATTAAACTATACTGCAAAATAATCTCTTTATACCACCCAATTCATTGGAAAATACTAACAGGGACTCTACTGAAAGGAAGAATTTCTGTAAATTATGTGAGCCTGTTGCACTTTTTCCTTCATTATTTATATAGTCAGAAATATAGGCTTAGAATTTTTTCTCCTCTTCATAGTCAAATTCTGTTCAGATCTTCATCTCACTTAACTCAGGGACACATCAGCCTGTAAGTTAGTGCAGTAACCATCCAGAAAGGGCAGGTCAATGCTTTACGCCCATGCATGTTTGCCAGGTGTCCACTAGTTTCCAAAGAAAAAAATAACTAAACCTCTTGAGTCTGAGAAATCAAATTGTAAGCCTTTCAGGAAAATTGCCCTATAAAATAGGCCACGCATGAAAATATAATTAAAGTGGTTAGTAGTTTTCACTACAGGAGCCCTGTTCTGCTCTCTGAAACACCAGTCATCACTCCATTCATGTGAAATTGGATCAAATCTGCTATACAACTGCTCCATGTTATAGTTATGGGGCATACGAAAGCTTGCTCTACTCCATGGTCACCCATTAGAATTTTTCCTTCCTGCTGTTCAAGAATTTAACAAGTACTTTCAAAGCAGAAGTTTTTGCACCCTAGAGGAATTTCATAAACATAAAACCAAGCCAAACTAGCAGTTGTTCATAGACTTTGAAAGACAAAAAATTTCATACTTATCTATGGAGACAAAATGCTCAACCAAGAGATCATTCAGTTTTCCATTACAGAAGTTGCAATGGATGGTCTAAATTCCCTCCTGAAAAGACAAGATCTATATTATGTCTGTTTGTTCGTTGTCTAATGCAAGATGACAGAAAGACAGGTAGTACACCTGTGATGCTATAACATGCAATGTATGAAACCGATTAAATTGAATAAAAAATACACAAAGGTAGCAATATAACAACTTTCCTAAATAAAGACAGTGGGACATTGGCGAAGGAGGGCAAGGAGGATGGATTTAAAGGAAAGGTTAGTTTTCTTCCTGGGAAGCCCTTTTTCATTTCTAAAGCTTTTGCCTTGGAGGTCCATTTATCAGCTTGCTTAAACAGTGCATATACACAGTTAAAAATAATAACAGTTTATGGATATAAAAGATTATGTATAATTCCACAGGAATGCTTTCACATTTTTTTCTTAAACCAAAGAATTCTGCATTCACATTTTAAAACATTAAAAAGAAAGATTTCCTGGATTGTATTATCTAACAAATGAACCAATGAACCGAGGAACCAGCTGCAGATTCATTTTCTGTATGATTTCCCTGATGGATACATTCAGGATGCCATGGTCAGGAGCTGGTGAAACAACCCCTGGGAAGAAGTCAGAAATGATGCTATCAGAGAGCAGAATACTGCGGGACAGGCATAGCAAATTAAAAAAAGAAAACAAAACAGATGAGGAATGTGCAGCTAGGGCCACAATTAATGTAATAATTTTAGCTACTCTTATTTAAATCTCCTTTAATCCTTCATCTACAATTAATAAGATTTGCTATTAAAAAATAGTTCAGAGAGTTCCACACTTATTGCTGAAACATAAAAGTAAATCTCTGGCCTTTCATCATCTAAAATATATATAAAACCTTGTGAATCAAAAGTCTCTTTCAAACATCTCTGAGGGTGACAACTTAAAAAACTGCCAAAAGTGAACATTTTATTGTCAAAATCCTACCAGAAAGTAGCTGAGATACAAGCCAAGATGATACTTGGTGTTATACTGAGCTGGCATCAAAGAGAATGAGCATTCCATTTTGGAAAATAATTTTTCATTTAAAATAATGGGTAGCCCATTTAAGGTGCAAGATTATCTTTCTCATACCTAATAAGGGTTAGACAGACCGAATACACAGAAGAACAGAAGCAATAAGCACAAGGAAATTACTCCAAATTAAGGCTAAATGTGCACTTTCATAACAGCAATGACAGCAACAGCAAGATAAAAAAGGAACTGTATGGATGCATATTTTGTGTTCTTTCAGACCCAGATGAGATATTTGCACAAGTGAGTCACACAAAAAGGCTATTTTCATAGCCCTGGATTGCTAAACAATCTCCTTTGAAGTGGTAAGTGTCCCCACCTGCCGTGTGGGAGACCCGGGTTCGATTCCCGCCAGGGAGACAGTGTTGAGAGTTGGACTCGATGATCCTTGTGGGTCCCTTCCAACTCAGAATATTCTGTGGTATTCTGTGAAAATATAAAGGGAAGAAGGTTGCTGCTGAGAGAAGGAGATAAGCCTGATGTCTTAGGAAGGTGGGCCTTACCTTCATTGTCATTATCACACACCTGTGTGCCTTACCTTCATTAGTGTCATATGGACCAGTGCTGGACTCAGTCTGCACAGAGGGACAGCAGCCAGTCTCAGTTGTATTGCATCCTCTCTTTCTCTTCCAACCCAGATGCTAGGTGTGGCAATGCACCATGGAACAAACCCTGCTTGGGTACCCCCAGCTACTGAAGAGCTTTGGCCAAGGAGCTGATGCTGCTCTGCGTGAGGGTGAGAAGGTGACAGTGGGGTGAGTAGCGGACAGGTGGGCACAAACGGCCCTGGGGGCACAGAGCCCACCCTGCTCACCAGGGTGCCTGAGAGATACTGAAAGGAAGCAGAGCAGGGAAGAGACAAAAGAGCTACAAAACGGAGTCACCCTTCTGATAAAACCAGAGGCTAACGACAGGACACTATGTAGTGTGCTGTAGGCATTACAGACCAGCTCCAGAACTACACTGCCATAGGAATAGAGATATTTTCCATTCTTCTCTACGTATTTGTTTTTGATCTGACTGCTTGTTCATTTGTTGGATAGCCACGATTAACTCTTGCACCTTGAATGTATGACTGTAGGAGTCCATAAGAATACTGTCTCAACCTTGCCATCAGAAAATTTGGACAATATATCCCTAAAAACTGAGGCTAAGGTCTTGACTAAGTTTGGCCTGCCAGTGAGGCTCTGGGGCTAAGACTGGACTGTGAAAACCAGGGTGTTGATAACACTGAGAAGGGATTGTGTGAAACAAGATATGCCGTCTCTCCTGCATACCAGGAGAAGAGACAAAATATGCTGTTGCCTTCTTCCCCAGCCTCCAAAGATTGTGGGGTACAGGATGCTGTGGCCATCTCTACAGAACAAGATGTGCATACAGCCCTGTCCTTGCAACACGAAAACACACTGCCTGGCAAAAGGCCACTCGAAACTGACCTTGCCTTGGACAATGTTCGGACACTTCTTGGTCTTACATGACAGAGAAAGAACTGAACAGGGGGGCAAGGGGAACATGTGGTATAAAGATGGCCCCTTAGCTTCTCCCACCTGGAGGATGATGTCTATAGGGATGTCATGAGGACTCAGTCGTCTGGTGGTAGATATCATACGCTTTTTCCCACTGCCTTTCTCTTTACCTTTCCTATCTCACTTTCTTACTAAACCCTTTTTCTCTCTCCCTTTCTTTTTACTTCTCCTATCTAACTTTCTTATTAGATTCCTTTTTTTCTCTCTTATCTCACTTTCTTCTATCATGACTCCCACTTCACGGGATAATAAAGTTTCACTATTTAACCAAAGCTAACCCCTGTTGGGATTTCCTTGCACTTTGAGATCCAGTAAATGAACCATCACACCTCCAGCTCAGCTGGCTGGACCGTGACAATGTCTTGTTGTGAAGTGTTTCTAGATGAAATGAAGAAAAAAAATCAAGACCAAGCGGCTTAACAACAGGTGTAAAAGGGATTGTATCCTGATTCCATTTCAGAACTTAAAAACGTTTCCTGCTTTTTCCCCTCATAAAAGATATTTTTTCTAAATTTGCTGCAATCAGATGACCGACAGTGTGAGCAGTTGTGCTGCCTTGAAAGATTTAGGACATGGCATTGCTTCAGACAGGAGCTATCACTACCCTTCGTAATTTCTAATGTTCTTATTGTATGTATAGATATAGGTGTATGCACCCAGGAAAATAAACATAACTGTTCTGGGTCAGTCTCTTTCATCAAGCATTTCCCTGTCTTTCTCAAACAGTGTGGTTGGAATCGATGCAGGTAGTTTCTTTTGGAGAGGTTTCCTCCAGTAGCTTTGAAAGCAGATGACACCCTGTCTGAATCCAAACAGCCAACCTCTGGTGATCCTTAGTTTTCAGCCTTGCCTTCCCAATGTGCAGCATCAGAATTAATAGGTAAGCCTACTCCTGCTAACAATCGCTTGCACAGAGAGGAACCCTGGTGGAGGTGTCCAGTGAGACCATAAAACAAACTAAACGTACTTTAGAGATAATATTGCAGTCATGGAAGATGACTGACACCAGCAAATCGTTGTTTTTCAGCAGCATAACTGAATAGGAATATCTATTGCTCCTAGCACTGCAATACAGAAGTATATGCTGTGTATCTCTTTTAAATGATGTACCTTTACATAGAATCATAGAACGACTCAGGTTAAAAGGGACCTTAATGGCCATATAGTTCCAACACCTCTGCCGTGGGAAGAAACACTTTCTACTAGACCAGGTTGCTCAGAGTCCCTTCCAACCTGACCTGCAAAAAAGCTAATCATAAAAATGTGCATAGTATGTTAGATATACAAATTAAAAATGTGCAACAGTAAATTGTTTCTGGTTCTTCAGTTTTATGGCATTTAAATAGACCTGATTTGAACAGTTAGCTTTCTGAGATGTCGTAATTTGGTCCCTTGAGCTAGCAGCGGTAGGTTGGTTTTCACAAACAAGTAGTTTGAAAGGAATCTACTGTTTCAGAAAAAAGTATGCAAAAATGACATCATTCACATATCCAAGATCACAAATGTCATATTATTTCAACACAAAAAATGTCTAAAATCTAAATTTCAAATAGTAGAAATATCTTGTTTGTCAGTGTGCTTTTAATTCTGTCAGAGATTAGATTGCAATCCTGCCCAAAGGAAAGAGTTGAAAACTACTCAGTGATCAAATCGCATAGATACATTGAACTCAGCTGCTCACTGCGACTTTTAAAACACTCTGGTTGCTGCAAAGCAGTATAAATACACTGAAGAGAGGGTTCATACCATTAAAAAAAAGGAAATTTATCACTCAATAAACATAATTCGGATCAACAAAGAGAATGGCAACTTCCAGAATAAAAGCCTGTCAATCTCCCACCTCCTTCATACACATACAAATGTGCATCCATAGGAAAATAATATCTCATAGCTTCCATTAGAATATATATTTAATAACTCTACAGGGCTGTAATGATGCTTTCAGGTTTTTCAAACAATAAAAAACATTTCCGAATGCATTTCAAGAAGTAAAGGCTACTAGCAAATTCCCTGCCAAAACAACTTAAATTACCATGCCACTTTTCCATGCATGTTCAAAAGAAAAATGGAGATGAATATGAAACACCAAGTCTAAGATCTATTTTTCAAAGTGTTGAAGCCAACACATGAAAGCGAAATCTTTCTTAGTCTCCCTAACTATAGATCCAACACATTAATGCAAGACAACGACTGAAAGCTTTACTATAGCATTTAAAGGCAAAAACCAAGCAATTTGGTTGTCTCAAGGAGGGCATAATAAATTAGCTGTAGAAGAAACAAAAGTGTTCAGAATTCTAAGGCAACTAAAAACCTGCCAGTTAAACACTGAGAAATACCTAAGTGTGAAATTTCAAAACCTGAAATATCTAATTTATTTCTACTTTAAAAATGCCTCCTCTTCCTAAGAATATGAAATAAGGTTCATGCACAATAACCTGAAAAACCTCAAGAAGATGCAGAGACAGATGGAAATGTAAACAAGTTTGAAGGATCTCTGCCAAAAGTCTGCTCTAATCCACTGTCCAATCATTAAAGAATAAACATCACACAAACCCCTTTGTTTAGAATGAGTTACAACCTGGAATTACTTGGCAAATAGACAATGCAGAACATCATGGAAATAAAGAATTAGAATCTAGCATAGAGGGAGATGTTTGCAAGTCATCTCCTTCTGTGCAAGATCACAAAAAAGGTAAAAAAATACGTCTTTAGGACTGTTGGCTAAAGATAGAGTAAACAAACTTTTCACTTTTTGCTCCACGGACCTGAAAACAGTAGGTGGGAGGCACTGTAAGTCACAGGATCCATGGGATCCTGTCTTACAAAAACTGCCTTGGAGCTGACCTTGGGACTTGTTTCTCCCTGTTCAAGAAGGCGGTGAGACTCAGGGGAGGCTAGTGCATCCTGGGGCATCCTGATGAGAAGCCAGGACTCCAAATGGAGTCCAAATGGACCAGTTTGTTGTGCCTATGGGTGCAGGAGACATGAGGGTGCCATCCTTGTAGCTGTAATAAAGAGACTGACTTTAATTCCTCCCCAGACCTAGTCCCCTGGTAGCTTAACTGACCAATTTCCCTGCTGTAATTTACATCTCTCTCAGAGTAAAATACTTCTTGTTTCAGGAAGAGAAACTATTCTTAGCAATTTCCTGTTCACTCCACTGTCTTGAGGCATCATGCTTCCTAAATTATGAGTTATCACTGGAGAAGGTTCCTGGCTCATAGATCACACTTCATAAAATTTGGGTGTCTGTAGTGCAGAGAACTAGATTTGTGGGGAGGCCATCTGTATTGAGTTCCTCTCCAGTTTTGTGCTCTGAATGGTTCCCTTCACTTGGTGTCATCAGCAGCACCTATCAGGAGCTGTGTGGCCAGACAGGAAAATGGACATATTGCTTTTAATTACATGACTCATTAGCTAATGAGATTAAGTTTGATCAGCAAATAAATTTTATGTTCTGTTGGTCTCATAAATTAGTCTGACTAGATTCAGATAAATAAAACTTTTCAGTTTCAAATTCCCAATATCTGCTCTAGTATCCCAGTCATTCCCCATCCGCATTTTGTAGCAACTATGAAAAAATAATTTTTTTCTGACAGTAGGCACAGGAAAGGACAAGACATCCCTCTCTTCAGTGCCAGCATAGATTGAAAGTAATTTTATTGAGGATAGTGTGGACGTGTCGGGCATTGCAAATCCATATTTCACAGGGAGAGAAGAGACCAGGAGCTGGAAGCAGAAGTTTAGTAGAAGACTAGTAGTCAATTGTTTTAGGAGAACTCGGCATGGTAGAATATAAAGCTTTGATTATAGTTGAAGGTACATACTGATAGGCAATATATATCTGAGCAAGAAAATAGATTCTCTTCTGTTGGGGAGGTCTATTAAGGATGCATTAGTATAGACCTGTTTTTCTTATCTAGATTCATTCCAGTTGGTTCCCACTTTTTCAAGGAACTTCAATTCCAAATTAGTCAAATATTAGGGTAGTTTTTCTGCAATTAGCTGTATTTGCATGTGTTTTCTTTGCTTGACAGATGTGGCTACCCCAAACAAAATAGTTCCTCATTTTGCTCTTCTAGTCTTTCACAGAATCACAGAATTAGTAAGGTTGGAAAAGACCATAGAGATCATCAAGTCCAACCTATCACCTGTTACCTAACCTAACCTGTTACCTAACCTGTTGCCATCCTGCTACCAACACACCATCCTACCTATAACACACTACCCTAATATCTAGGTCATGCCGCCAAGTTCATCATTCAATCTTTTCTTAAACACCTCTAGGGACAGTGACTCCACCACCTCCTTGGGCAGCCCATTCCAGTGAGAGATCACCCTCTCTGTGAAAAACTTCTGCCTAGTGTCGAGTCTAAATCTCCCCTGACGCAGTTTAAGACTGTGTCCTCTCGTTCTATCACTAGTAGCTGGAGAGAAGGGATTGACCCCCAGCTATCTACAACTCTCTTTCAGGTAGTTGTAGAGAGTGATAAGGTCTCCCCTTTCTTATGAAGAAGTCAACTTTCTGTGAAGAGCAACTATCTGTGCTCTCTGATGAAATGGAAATCATGTCTTTGTTTATCAAATACACATATAACCCTGAATTTAGCCCATTGACAGGGAAGATTGAAATACAAAGAGGTCTCTGGAGGACATGGGTGTGAAAGAGAGTAATTAGGGAAGGATAATGCCAGTTTCTTCAGTCTAAAATTGCCAAGGTCTATTAATTTTCCATGCAGGAAATAGGCTGAGACAACTAAAATGTCTTCCTCTCCACACACATATCTCAGAAGCAACCACTGGCATGGCTGGTACAAAATGGTGACATTTGGATGCTTTGCTCAGCCCAGCCATGGAGCAAGACAAGTCAGATAAGATATACAGTCCTGCTCCTACACACTTCTTGCCAGCCTCCTTCCCATGTCCCCTTCCCTGCCTCTTGGAAAGTTTTGCCCCTTCCGTTGCTATTTCTGTAAAAGCAAAACTTTTACAGAGGTTTGGGGTTCTTCGTGATGTCTTTGCACATCATAATTGGCAAATGTGTTAATTCAACTGTTAGCTTTAGTAATTGAAACATACTGTTTTGAGACCTGTGAAGTGTGGAGTCATGCTGCTGAGACTAACAGCAGCCTTGGAGCTGGAAGTAGAAGCTGGGAAGAACCAGGATAGCAGGCAAGGAAGGTGCCTGCAAGTGGAGAGAAAAACTTATTGGGGGATTTGGAGAACCTTGACAAGGACTCACTCCATCATGCATGACATGGTACAAAATACAGTGCAGAGCCAAGAGCAGCTGCCCCCTCCCCAGCTGCAAAGACATACTCATACCCATTAGTTTTCCTGCGGAGTAGTGATGAGTGGACATTAACGCTTTGAAGTTTGTTTCACTGCATGGTCCAAGTGATCAGCTGAGACCCTTGGGCCTGCAAGACCAAAACTATAACTCATGTAAACCAGCTTAACTGTGAGATAGTGACCATTTTTATTCCATCTTCCCAGAGAGTGCATAATGGTTTGAAAAGGTAATGAAGATTTGAAAAATTTACAGACCTGAACTTTTCAAACCTGGGAAAATTTACTTCATTTTCACGCACAGATGAGAGCTTAAATTCTTTTATTTCATCACATATGTTGGGCATCCACACACAGAAATAAGTGCAGTTTTCCCTAAGCCTTACAGGCAGTCATTTGGGGTGGTAATATTATAGCACTTGGTATATGCGTCCGTGTGTTAAGGAAAATTTTTTTGCATCATTTCTTTCTGTATGTTCGGCTGATTCAATCTGGTGTCTAGACTGAATCAGCACTCCCATCCTCAGACACCCAACCTCATTACTATTAATAAATATATTAAGATTACAAGATTCCATTATTTGTTATCCAGGAAGCAATTCTGATTTCTTAATTCTCAAGACTTTTACTCTACTCAAATTAGTCATTTACAGTGACCTTGCTTTTGTACATATTTTTCTGAGTAAAATTTGTGAACAAGATATCTGTAGCATGCTTGTGCTTCCACCCAAATCACTGCTACACACGCTTGTCTAACCAGCTGCACATATGTTACCCAAATGCTCAATACCTCCTTACTCCATGGTCTATCAAATTCCTCTGGGTTGTTCTCTGCTGAATTTCAGTACTGAATATAACCTGCAAACATTAGCATCTTACGTTGTTGTCTGGAGGTCAGCCCTGTGCATGCAGATGCTTCCACCGTTCTTTAAACCTTCTCAAATCATGTGACTGTGCCATTAAAATCTGCCTGTGCCTGCATTAGCATCTGTTTTATGTATGTGGGAAATTACTTCTACAACCTATTGGAGAAGAGGCCATATAAAATTACCATGATTCTTCAGGGGTCACAGATTTCACAGGCAGCAGTGCACTAACGTGGGGCTTTACAAGCTTCACCAATTAGAAGTCTTACGAGGCAGTTGTTTCCTGGCTTTTAATTGATACATTCCTGCAACTGATGAAGAATAGAAGTAATGTGTTCACCTTCTGCAGCAGCACACAGCCGAGAGTTCAGTCCTTCACTGCAGCTGTGTGCAGCACTGCAAATTGCTTAGGCAGCCCTGAGACATACTTGGTTTTTAGTCCATCCATCACAGTATGTATCATCACCACGGGGAACTTTCCCATCCCCTTACAAATCACATCCCCAGAACCAGGCTGGGAGTGATCCCTACTGGGGCAGATTCCGTGGGCTATCCAAGGAGAGCTCTTGCTTGCTCCTGTTCTGCATTGACAGGGACAAAGTGTCCCACACTTCGTGAAGAAATCATGCAGTTAAACCCAGAAATTCTGAGTGTGCACAGAAACCCTTAACTGTGCAAACCTGTAGAGCTTCTCTGACAGGTGAATTTGATTTTTTAGTTAAGACCAGAAGCTTGTTCCCCTGTCAGGGAGGTGACTTTTTGAATCCCATTAACTGCTCGTCTCTCCCGGCTATCTGCAGGTACTATCAATACACCTTCCACCACCTCTCCTGGGATAGCTCAGACACTTGGCAATTAATCTGCAGGATCTCAAGCAGAAAATTATCTCTCTGTAGAATGAGTATACCCTGACTAGTCTCCATTTTAAGATAGTACAGAAATGGCTTCTAGACCCACAAAATTAGATGTTAGATGGTGAGTTGGACTAGATGATCCTTGTGGGTCCCTTCCAACTCATAATATTCTGTGATTCTGTGAAAATCATGAGGATGCATCTCCCTCTCCTACTTATCCCCCCTTACTCCTCCTTGGAATTATACAGGTGATAAAGGACAGTGCTGTTGTACAAAAAAATCACAGCCTAAGTGTGGCCAGAACTGCACCCAAAACTGAGCAAAATTCTTGTGGAGCCATCTGATTGTCACTGTCTGCATCTGTGTGAAAATGCTGGATCCAGCCAGCAATTTGGAGCAGGCTCAAATAGCTGGGGATACAAAAACATTTTTTGTTAATTTTCACCATGGAAAACAGCACCTTTAATACATAAAAATAGGGAGCTGCACATTTTAGATGAGAGACAGTTTCTATTTTCTACAAGCTGAGAATACATTTAAGTGAATGTTTTATTGATTATTTTTGATTATGGATCTGGGGAATAGAATCTATTCCAAGTGATATCTGCCATTTAAAACTTTGACAACACACTAATTAAACAAAATTCAGTTAAATTTTAATATATTTCTATTAATTTATTTTCCAGACCCACCATAGTATATTGAAGTATATTCATATATATATTGAAGTATAATATATTAAGGGTTTTTTATAGATACTTGGAATTTTCTTGAAAATTGAAATCTGTTGCTATGAGTGCTCATGTTCAATACAAATAACTATGCTTCTTGCCATACAAATCAACAGGAAAACTGAATTCTAACTGAAGGAAAGGTTTTTCTTGGAACTTCTTCACAAGGATATAAAAAAATTATATTAAAATGGTGATATAAAATTAAATAAATATATACAAACTGAAATGTTAAATGCTGCTCTTTCTGTTTCAGAGTTATCTAAAATAAATTTCCTAGCTTTTTGTGAATAGCACAATCTAGTTTCAGCTATTCTTAATCAGGTAACACCTATTTTAAGAGGAATTTCCTCTGGCTATGGGATTGGCATTTTGTAAATTGATGAGGTATGTGAAGAATAAAGAAGAACAAGATCAGTGCAAATCTCATGGTACTGATTCATTTCTCCCACTTTCAGATGAGTTTTTTCACGGCAGCTTCAGACCTACACTCTAAATGAAAGTGTGAACATTCCTTTAAAGTTCCTGAAGAAGTTTATTTATAATCAGGGCATGAGCAGTAAATTTCTTTTCTCTTCCTTAACATTAAAGTAACATTAATTACACAATATTAATTCATGTTGATTATTTTACCAAAGGAGCTTCATTCTCCCAACTTCTCTCTCCATTAAAGCCTCTTTCATATTTCAATCCAACAGATCCTAAAAGTAAACAAAAAGTAAATCCCAGAACCCCTGGAAGTGCTCTCCTGCTTGAGAATGTCCTGGCAAATTTTGTCTGTGTATTCATCTGAGATATTGATATTGCCTCCAATAGCAGGCTCACTGAGTACTTTTCTGTATTAAATATGTTTGCTGCCCAGCCTACCTGTGTCATTATCTTAGGAGTCAGAGAAAAAAAAGCAGAATGTTTTTCTGCCCTAATTTAAGTGTCTAAAGTTAGACGTCGCCCCAGACTCATATACGCAATAACCCCCTGGTTATTGAGTATATCCATCTCTACCTCTCCTGCCAGGGCAGCAAAAAATCATTGGCTCAAACTCAGACATCTTAAACAGTCAGGTAAAATGCAGCCAAGTCCAAGTGATTTACCCCAAATGCAATAATGGGAAAAAGACCTCATCTCTAATGGTGACTGATTAGGCTGCCCAGAAAGGGTATGAAATATCCTTCTCTAGAGATGCTCTAAATCTGCCTGGGTATGATTCTGCACAACCTGCTCCAGGTGAACCTACTTTAGCAGGGAGCTTGGGCTGGATGATCTCCAGAGGTTTCTTCCAACCTCAACCATTCAGTGATTCTGTGATCTTTCAAGTCCAACTAGCTACTATTCTTTCTCTTCCCTAGTTCAAAGTGGAGCAACAGCCATTGTTCCATTATTTTTTTACCTACACAATTTACAAATTTTTAATGCTCTAGCTCATTAAGAATGCTGTGCCTGGTGTCCCTGTACCAAAAGATGCACTTTTCCAAGTTTGGTCCAACTAAAACCAGCTAAAATTGTATGTAAAATTGTAGCTAAATTTGATGATAGATACCAAAAAGGTTTTATTAACTCAGAATTCTTCTACTCATGTTACAAACAAGGATAAACACTCAGCAAAGTGATCCCTTAATATTAGTAACATTTTATTTTACATGCACTCAAGGTTAGGGAGATCTGCAAGTAAGAAAAATCCTTACGAAAGCTTAAAGTTGACCACCCAAAGCCCAGTTTTCATTTTGAAAGAGCCTTCCTGTTGTGGCTTATCTCCAGTCAGCAACTAATTCCGTGCAGTCACTTGCTCATTCCCTCTGGTGGGATGGGGGAGAGAATTGGAAAGTAAGATAACTCATGGATTGAGACAGCAACGGTTTAATTGGAAAGCAAAAGCCGTGCATGCAAACAATGTGAAACAAAGAATTCACTCACCACTTCCCAGGGGCAGGCAAGTGTTCATCTATCCCCAAGAGAGCCAGACTCCATCATGTGTAACGGTTACTTAGGAAGACAAACGCCATCATTCTGAATGTCCCCTCTTCCTTCTTCTTCCCTCAGCTTTATATGTGAGCATGATGCTATGCATATAGTATGCGTATGGTATGGAATGTCCCTTTGGCCAGTGAGGTCAGCTGTCCCAACTTTGTCCCCTCCAAGTTCTTTGTGCACCACCAGCCTCCTCACTTGTGGAGCAGTGTGAAAAGCAGAAAAGACCTTGACATTGTGTAAGCACTCCGTAGAAGTAACTAAGACATCCCTCAATTATCAACACTGTTTACAGCACTAATCAAAACCACAGCCTTATACTAGTTACTATGAAGAAAATTAACCCTACCCAGCCAAAACCAATACATTTCCTCAAGGATGAGCCGAAACACAGTGTCTGAAACCTTGTTCTGATTGAGACTATTTCAATGAGATCCGAACTAAACCACTTTACCTGTTAGTTCAGCCAGGCTTATCTTGCACCCGGGGGGGCAATTAGGGTAGTCCCTCTGACAGGATGGTTACACCTTACATTGACAGCACCTCTGATTACACCTCTGATGATTTCATGCTAGTTCCATCTTCAGTCAAACTTAATTCTTCTCTTTGTTAGATTATTTAATACAACCACTGTATGTGGTCTTAAATCGTCCAGACAGAACATGTCTCCTTTATGTTTTTAAACAACGTATCATACTAGTTTTTTAACAATAATACTACCCTGTAGCAGCAATAGGAAATCAAGCATATCGTTAATATATATTTATATGTATAATTTTGTTGTACACTATGCATTTATATTCTTTATCAGTATATATTATAGGTCTTATAAACATACCCTCCAGCCATGTGTTCAGCACCACATCTAATATCTTCCATTTATGTTTTATTCTCTCTCTGCACTGCTCTCCAGGGTGGGAGAGCAGAGAGTGCAGTGGAGTGTTTAGTTTTGCCAGGGTGTTTGGTTTGGTTCTGATGTTTAACATATATGTTGCTCTGTGCTTGTTTCAGGGGATGAGATGGCTGAGCAGTGATTCTTACACTGGAGCAGCAAATGAAGAGGTGGTCAGTGCTCCTGCAGGAGGGCATTGGCTTCTTGTCTCCCGGCTCAGCACTCCGGAAACCCACAGCCCTCTGCACAAATGGATTTTGTAAGCTAAATCTATGAATTCATGTGTATGAATGCACAACTTTGCATTACACAATACAAAACCAGGACATAAACATTTAAGGAAACTTTCTATTCTAAAGAAACACTTGATATCTCATGGTTGAATGTACTAACACCCTTCAAACAGAAATAGTTTCACAGAAGTACTTTCTCTTTAATGGTCAGAAAAGTTATTTTGGCAGCAGGGAGGGAAGAAGTTGGCTCTGTCACTCCATCAGTTCCTCCTGAGAAAAAGCAGACAATAAGGAATGTAAGTATAAAATAGGTGCCTCCAAGTAAAATGCCCTATGCTGCCATCATGAAGAGTTAATTTTGGCAAGCTGACATTACTGGTTGTTTTGTTGAGATCCAAGCCTTCCAATGTCTGGAAATTAACTTTCAAATTTCCAGTGAGGACGAGGACAGATTTTACCCTTGTTACCCATCAGTTACAAAAACAGGTCTTGTGACAAGAACTAAAAATCTGGAACTCATTTAAAAAGCATATCTGATAAAACAATAGCCATTGGAATACATCCAATTTATAATTATAAGACTGGGAAACTTTAAATTAGGTCAAACAGCTCCAAATTAAAATGAAAACATTCAAGGGCTTATGCATACGAGCAAGACATGCAGTGTTGCATCTGCTTTCACATTGGCTACTTGAAAGCTAAATTGATATTAAAAGACAGAATGTTAAATAAGTGAATTTCTTTTTAATCAAGAATTGCAGTTTTCTTTGCTCATCACTTTGTGCTAGAGGGCCATGAAACTGTCTCAGCAAAACTGTCAGTGCTCACAATTTCTGTAGCAGGCTCCCTGGTGAAGTTGAGCTACTTATTTAGCTGTAAGAATGATTCCCTAGTTGGCGTTTCTAAAATTACACACAGAAATAAGAAAAAGTTTTGATAAATATCTGAATATAATGGCAAATCTCAAGAAATAACCTTAAAAATTATTTATCAGAGGCAATTCAGGTTTAGATGAAATACTTGCTTTTTCAAAAGACAATTCAGCTCTAGATGAAATATGTGCTTTTTCACAAGGTATTGTTTTTTCCATAGTTTAACAACAAGATTGATTGTCAAAAATAAAAAGCTGATGAGTTGCCACAAGATATGTATTGAAATGGTAGGTTTGTTTACAACAGATGCTATAACTCTGCTAACTCCCACATTGTTATCCCTCACAGTAGACCACCTTGACATCCTGCTGGAGATTCGTAGGATCCCAGTAGGAGCAATACTGGGCCCTTTTCTTCTTTCAACCTAAAGGGCGAAGACTATGTCTAGAGAAGTAGCAATGTGACTTGCACTCTATACTAGGCTGCTATACACAGCTCTGAAATGAAACAATAAGAACTAAACTGAACTAAACTAGTCCGGAAAAGTAGTGTGGTTACTGGGAAAATGATTTCTATTTGAGTTATGCAAGAAATCTTCATGCTTATGGGTGAAACGAAGCCTTCCCTAATCATAAAGAGCAAGCAGCTTCCATTCTTCTTGTTTCTTTGAAAATTCCTGTTTTATGACAGCAAGACTAGCCAACTCTCTACTGTGAACCCACCTCTCAAAGACATTTCATCAAAGTAACAAGGTTACCTACTGGAAATCTAGCATCAAAGATATAGTGCTGTCATACAGGGCAGGGGCAAAAAGTACGGGGAATGATGCATTGTTTCCAACTTAACTGCAGATAGTCAGGAGGAAGTTCAGTTATTATTTTTGCAGTTGCATTTTTTTATGTGTGTATGAAGGCAATTACACCAGGAAAAAAAACCCAACCATCTAAACCTAGTAAAAAAAGCCTCAATCAACAACATCTCTCACTCCTAAAAGATGCTTTTGCTAAATTATCATTACACCACTTCAAACATACCTGTATATTTTCCCTTTACTTTTTTTGAGAGCTGAAATAGGCTGCAAATATTAGACACCACATTCAGGTAGTACAGCAGAGAATTGCCCAAATTAATTAATGCAAACTTATTTTCCACTCTGTCCAGGGATGCAAAAATTAAACGTATCTAACAGATGGGCAAAATAATAAATATTCCATTTTATTTTGACTTGTAATCATTTTCCCCGTGTTGCATTAAAGATAACATAGATTATCAGCCCCTCTCTAATATGAAAATGCTAATAATAACCTATTCCTTAAAACTGTAAAAGGCAAAAATAAATTAGTTGAAAAAGAGCTACTAATTTATTGAAGTTTAGGTAGTATATAGAAAATCTAGTCAGTAGCCTGGGATTTTGCTTTGATTGTTATTACATCACAGGCTATCTTGATTAGCAATGTAGTTTAAAAAAATAATTAAAATAAGCAACAAACAAACATGTATCAGTCATCTAAGAAAGAGAAACAGATAACTACTTTGAGCTGGGGCATCTTCATAGGAAATAAATAGATCTGCAGCCTCCACTGCAGTGTCATACTTTCCTCCCTGCTGTCATCAGTAGTAGCTGTCTCCATGCCATAGGAAAGACATCCTCAAGGGCAGGGAGTCATCCCCAAAACCGTTCTGCACAAAGTTGGGGAAGCAGGCTCAGTCCCCTGCCTGTCTTGGAAATGCAGTTACCCAGTGCATGAGGCTGCTCTGGGCTGGGGATAGATAAGGTCCATTCTCGTTCTGTGCAAAAACCCAAGTCCAAAAACTTTCGTTGCTCTCTTTCTTTGGGGTAAAGATGTTTTGAGGGCTTTCTGCATGAACACCAGACCAATGTATCTAATGTGTGCTCTATCCCTGCTCTGAGGTGAGGCACTGCAGTGGCTGAAACACACCACCCCACCACGTTTCTGCCCCCAACACTTTGCTCTTTGAGATCTGCATCCCACTCTCCGTAAAAGACAGTACAACACCTCTTAATCATCTCTTACCTTCAGGGTTCAGTTTTCTCCCCTGCTTTAATTTTCAAGTGGTAGTTTATTCAAAACGGTGCTTGCAAGTCTTTGATGGCATGAGGAAGGAAATCATCACACAAAGAGTGTAACTGCAATCTGAACTCTGCTTTTAACACAAAGCAATATTAACTTTATGAAATTATATACTGTTTCTACTTGCAGTTAGAAACCTTTTGTTTTCCCTTTTGCCAAGACATTCCTTATGCTTCTTTCAGCAACTGTCCTTCATGAAAGGAAAGAATATAGTTTCCTTTCTTCAGAAGCAGACTGCCCAGAAAATTCCTCCTTTCCTTAGAAATTCCTATTTAGGGACAAATTTCTTTCTTGGTTACTTGATTAGGGACTTGCAGAAAAATCAATGGGAGCTGCTTTCAAGCTTTTAAAGTCTGGTTGTGCTGAAGGTAAGGAAATATAAAATTCTGGCAGAAGAATACACCTTTTCAGAATAAACTCTTTAAAATGTTCAAATTGGCTAGAATGTTGCTTTTCCGCTTACTCCAAAAAAACAGGGCAGTACACTTGAGTATAGTAACCTAGCTCTTCTCTTAAATAAATAAGAAAATAAACAGTGGGTTTAGCCCTTAGTTTAAACATTTAAAAAACCCACAACAACCATCTCAACATTAACTGCATGAGGAAATGAAATACAACATCAATTTTCTCTGAGGAAAATATTGCAACCTTTCACCAGGATGAAATATATAAACAGATGTGGGGTCATCAATCCAAGAAGGCAGAGCCAAACAAATTGTTGAAATGCAAGTGAGGTTTCTACATGCAATAAACATACCGGTCCTATTATCTGAGTTCAGCTTTCACATATATTAAATGACAAACTATCAGAAGCTTTGAAAAATTAGTGTAGTGTTTGATCTAAAATGGACAAGGTTACAGGTTATTGTAACCCTTGTTACAATATCATATTTGGGGCATTCAGAATATCTACTACTTCCACATACACATGCAAAAAATATAGTGAAGGAAGAACAGATTTTAAAGTGGATTTCTATATAAACTTAGCAATATGTCCATGAAGAAAGTACCACTCTGATATGAGAATTGTTCACTTGAATAGAAGACCACTATCCTAACGAAGACAACAGTCCAATAAAATTTGAATTTTTATAGGACTTTAGTCACAAGGAAAAAATTAATACAAAAGCACTGATATTCTATGCATTTTGAAATCTGTACAGATCCAAGACCCAGTCAGTAAAACAATTGAAGTACACGTAGTTCTTTTTATTAGTCACATGCCAACATGCATTGCTAAATTATCAAGAGAGCCAGTAATGCCTCCAAAGTTAATATCCACACTTTCTTTGCTGTAAGGTCAGGATTTCAAGTTGCTTTACTACCTATAGGTTAAACACTTCTACCAAGAGTGGTACTGCAGAGCTAGTACTGTAACACTTTGGAGGAGTAATCTAAAACCTCTTCTGCCTTCTGAATTGTTAGCAAAGCTGCTGCCAAGCATGGCCAGTGCACACTCTTTCAACAGCGTTAAATTTTAAGCAGCAGATAAGAGTCCAGATCCATTTTAAGATGTTAAATCTTTAGATGCTCTGTGTTCAGTCTTCTAAACTGAACACATTTGATATAAAAGACAGTACATGAGAATTTTAAGGGGGGTCAGTTAAGGATTATTTTTAATTATGATAACTTTTAAAGATAAAATAAATATTTTCATACTTAAAAACCCCCACAAACCAGCTATAAACAGCTGACATTCCATCCCCATAGTTATGAATATCAAGACAACCCATAAGAAAAAATGGGATTTCAGCATTTGAATTAATAATCTAGCCTTCCTTAAAGCTTTCAAAGAAAGAATATTTGAAATGTTAGAAGCAGGACAACTGAGCTTAAAAGTTTACTTATGGAAAAGAGTAAATTGCAGAACCTACCCACAGTTGGTACAAAACAGACGAATTTATAAAGTAACATTTGGAAAATGGACATGAAAAGTCAGTTATTACTTTCATTTGTAAGAAAAAGTCTGCTGTGAAAATACAAACAGAAAAACAGTGAAGTGATACAGTAAGACAGTATCACAGTATAGATAAGGCTGGAAAGGACCTTGAAGATCATCTAGTCCAACCTATAATCCAACTAACCTATCATCTACATCTAGATCGTATCTCTCAACACCTCATCCAGCCTACCCTTAAACACCTCCAGGGTTGGCAACTCAACCACCTTTGTGGGCAACCCATTCCAAATCTGGATCATTCTTTCAGTAAAAAGCCTTTTCCTAATATCAAGTCTAAACTTTCCCTGCTGAAGCTTAAGACTATGACCTCTCATCCTGTCACCAGAGACCAAGGAGAAGAGACCAGCCGCTGCCTGACTACAACCTCCTTTCAGGTAGTTATACACAGCAATAAGGTCACCCCAGAGCCTCCTCTTTTCTAGGCTAAACAGACCCAGCTCCTTCAACCTCTCCTCATAGGGCTTATCATCAAGCCCCTTTACCATCCTAGTTGCCCTTCTCTGAATTCATTCCAGCACCTCAACATCTTTCTTGAACTGAGGGGCCCAGAACTGAATACAATACTCGAGGTGTGGTCTAACCAGTGCCGAGTACAGAGGAAGGATAACCTCTCTTGAACTACTAGCCACTCTATTCTTGATGCAGGCCAGGACATCATTGGCCCTTTTGGCTGCTTGGGCACACTGCTGGCTCATGTTCAGTTTGCTATCAACTAATACCCCCAAATCTCCTTCCACCTTACCACTCTCTAAGTATTCCATCCCCAGCCTATAGTTCTCCTTTGGGTTATTATAACCAAAATGCAGAACCCGACATTTTAGACTTACTAAATTTCATACTATTGGAATCTGCCCATCTCTCCAGTCAGCACAAAAGAATATCAGATAATAGTGCCAATTGAACAGTCCTGTGAGATATCACAAAATAAAAATACAGTAATACCTCACTACTTTATGCTTCTGCATTTGCTCCTCCAGTACATAGCAGATTTCTTTTCCACAAAGCACTTTTTCCCGCTTATTCTCCACTTCACAGCCTTTTTTCAGGCCATATTATACTTGGAGGTTGTCACATCTTTGCAGGACGGCAGAAAACCTGGAGATGGTACTGGAATCTATTCTACCAATATTTTGAATGGACAAAAATCAGTCGGCCAGAGTGAGTTTCAAATGAGGGTACTGATTACAGATCAGGAAATCACATTTGAGAGCAAGATAGATATTCCCTTGCCTCTGTCTCAGGAAGGAAAAAATACAAGCTATCTTGATCTTGTTGATTTTAGTCTGGAAGACACTGGCTGGAAATGTAGCACCTCCCAGTAAACAGCATTTCTGTTTCTTAATGTTTTCAAAAGTGAGAGATGATCCGGTAACACAGAAGTCATTGCATATGATACAGGTCACTACCGTAGACCTCAGTATGGCAGTTTGAATCACAACCCTGGGAGTAGAGAGTTGCACTGAGGCCACTGAGAAGATATGTTCCATCAGGCAATATCTGTCCTTCCCCATGATGTGGGAGGGAGCACTAAAAGTCATCTTTTGAGGACTCTCAAATTTCTTATCTCTGTGCCAGAGTACAACATAGAGCTATGAAGACAATGTTAAATCTAGACCTGTGTGCATGACTCAGCTTCTACAAGATAACACATAGATATGGAATCCAATTCAGATTTTCATCAGCGGCAGAGAATGTGAAAATAAGGTTAAGAAGCTGGTCAAGAATGTTAAGGTTAAGAATGCTGCTGGTCAGGGAATACAAAAATTTGCAATAATCGAAAGGACATGCTGTATTTCAAATCAAGCACTTGTAGGGAGGCAAAAAACAGACTTACCTCCTACTTTACCTGATGTGACCTCCTATGTGACCGTCTTTGCACTAGCTTAGTCAAAGTGTATGTGAAATAACTTTCACACACCTCCTCTAGTTCTGTTGGCTGTCTGGAGAAAACCAGATCTATCCAGGTCCACTATCTTCACAGTGATTGCATGGCCTGATGCAGTGCCTCTTTTGCACACATGCAGGGCATCTGGGCAGATGACACCCCTAGGGTGGGGGGCACCCTCTGGGAGCTCCAGAATGAGAATGACAAAGAAATACTATGGATATATACCCTAAGACCATATTGATGGTTCCTCTAGTGCCCCCTCATAGCTACTGCTTCCACACTTGGAATCATGTTAGTTATTCAGGTGCTTAAAAAAACCCACAAGAGAACATGAAGGAACAGATTAAAGAAAATAAAAGGAAAAATAGCTGAGGTTAATAATTCAAACATTTTATTATGAACAACAAATATTGTTGTGGTCAGAAAGGAAAAGGTTGGATTTCTCTCTCTTAGAATATTTATTACAGAAATTAAATCAGGTTTTATCTCTGGTTTGGGGAGTATACTTGCAAAAAATTTGAGTTTACTTCATTTGCTATCTACCAGCATAATATACTCTCCTATTTAATTTTCCTGTTAGATTATTATTTTTCTTGTGATTAGAGTTGTGTTGAAGTATACTTTTTTTAAACACACAGAAGCAGCATAATATCTTTCTATGAAATTAAAGAAATTCTGAAGTTGTTTGAATAGTGCAATCTATTATAATGCAATTTCTGGTCTGATGCAGAGGTATACTAGCTATCTTCCTCCATAGTATGAAATTCTTGTAAATACTTACCCCTCACACAGTTTGTTTTAGGACTTGTAACACACCAATGGCGAACTTGTCGTCATTTAGATCTTAGTGCTCAGAATTCTAAGGGAATGTTTGAGTTCCTAATTCTCCCATTTTTCTTTCCTATAGTATATCATTAAGAAAATGTCCAAGTGTATGACTTTAAAAATACTTAAAAAACTTCAAACTCCCCACTGTGTATTCTGAACGTTCTTGTGTGTATACTTATACAAAATTAAGAGTGACAGTATCAGAGCTTTTGAAGAGCAATTAAAGATAATGAGATATAATTTTGGATCTACATACTTTAATGGCAAAATTCCCAGTGGAATTCCCAATGGTTCTCCCTGCAGGACATTTACAGCCTCTGTGTTTTAATCTAATCTGTTTTGACACTTACAAAGGAATGAATAACTTTGTGAATTTCTGGATTCAGGAGTGGATGATAACAGATGAGTCAAGCTTCTACAGATGAGACTGATGTCATGATATTGAATTCTACAGACTAGGCACTGCATTAGACCTGAGCTCTTTTTCAGATATGAAAAAGCCTTAGGAATCCCAAAGTCTTTGTTGACTCATGGCTCTGATGTTAACCCTTCAACACAGAACCAACTGTACTTCTGCCAGGCATTTATAGTGATAATGAACAGTAGCTGGGAGTGGTTGTGGGGACTGACTAGCAACATGAGCCAGGTTAAAATGCCTATTAGCCTCTGATGGATTTCCAGGCACTGATCTACATATGCTATAAAAGCCTGCAAATTATATCAGACCATTCAAATATATGTGTGGCCTCTATCGAAGTTGTCCCTTACCAGCTTACTCCATTTATGGTATTTAATGGTATTTAATGGGTGACTCCTTAATCTTTAGTTAGATAAAATTCTTTGCCATTAGTATAGTACATTTTTTTTTGGAAACAAATTTATTCAGGACCAGAAATACCACATAGATAATATTTAGATCTCCTAATGGTTTATTTTCCACTTGGAATACATCTAGAATTCAAGCTAGGTCTCAGAATTAAAAAAACCTCCAAAAAATAATTATAAAAAGACAAGCAAAATCAACATTGGATAGCTGTAGTCCTCCAGTTGAACTTCAACAAGTATATATCACTATATCTAGTTTATGACAACACATTAATTTAACAGAAAATAAAAACTCATTATGGATAAAAGCAAGCCTGAAAACACAACACATTTAGGACTCCACATGTATGCAGCTTAAGCCTCACTTTAACGACACCCTTGCCCTAAGTTAATGTAAGAATCCAGGTTTTAAGTGACCTTATGTTAAAAGACTGAAAAAAAGAATATCACTTTGCAAACATGAGGTTATGTAAGATGAGCCATAAGACATTTAAGTACTAGCAACAAACTTTTTATAGAAAAGGAACTTTGTTTTTAGAAATAAATAAATAAATAAATAAGTATTCTTCTGGTTGTTGATTAGTAGCATGCAGAAATTACAGAGAATGGTGAGTATCCTAGTCATCCATTCTAATTAAAATTTAAATTGAAAACTGGATGCTAATGAAGAGGAGCTTAGTGCTGGTCTTGAGGGATCTCCTGTCAGTGGGCAAAGGAAAAAAACACACAAAGGCAGATGAGATTTCACTTAGGCATTTACTTTGTGGATGCTGCACTCTAACAGAAAAAGAAGTGCATGCTGCCTTTTTATTGGAAAAGAACAAATGCAGACACAGTTGCTCTTTGTGGTACTGCAATCTAGGGAGAAAATCTCTCATGTTTATCAGAGGAGCAAAACAGCAATAAGGAAGAAATAATCCTATAATTTTGCCCACCCTAGCAAAGTGTTTATGCTATTATTCCTTTTGAATTGTTTGAGAGCTTCACTCCTCCAGCTCACTGAAATTACTGATAATAAATGTAGTGGGAGATGAAGACAGACGTTTCTTCCTACATCTGCTCAGACCTGGTGTCTGAAGGGTCAACATTTGCAGAACAGCTATAAGGAACATTGCAGTGAAGTGCAAACCAAGACCTTCAACACACTTTTGGTTTGAAAACACCCAGTATATTTGTCTTTAAACATTAAAATGGTGCTTTAATACGCTACTAAATGGAATAAAACTAAAAATCCATCACACCCTTAGGCTAATAAATTGCCCAGTGTTTTGAAAAATTCTTTATGCATCCAATGATAACCTGCTAAATGAATGAAAATGCTAAAGCTATAGCATGCTCCAGAAATAGCTATGTGTCTCTAACGGTCTAATACAAGATAATGGAAAACACAGAAAGCATACTGTACTTTTAAAGCCTGTTTCAGTGGTACCTCAGAAGCAGAAATTTAAATGGATGGTTATAAACAAATTCAATGTCAATAACTTTTACCAAGGGTTGCCTGTAGGTCTGATGTAAAAAGAAAAAAGAAGTCAGAAGAATTCAGGAGCTATAAAAGACCAACCAGATCAGTTTATAGAAGAAACTACTATGCAGCATTTCACAATGTGGACATTTAATTATGCTTTGTGTAAGTGCAATAAATTACTTTCTTAAAAACCAGAGTTCTCATTTGCTGCAGATCCCTCTTTGCAGGGTTGTCTTTTTGTTTTTTGTTGTTCCCCCCTTCCCACAAGGTAATAAATGTGGCATTAAAGCAGTCTCTCTCCCTGGCTGTGAGCTTTCTGTAGATGAAAGTTAACTCCTGTCTTTCAAAGCACTATGACTGACAGGTTGCATACCAGCAAGAAAGAGAAATCTCACCACTAATCTATCACGAACAAAATACAATGTCTCCCCACAAACCTCTCTCTGTCATTGTACTCAGAAGGTTTTAAGAACAATATTTCTCTCCTATATTTACAACAAAAAATGCAGAAAACATACTAAGATCACAAGGACAGTTTTGGCATAGATAACAAATTGTGTTCTATTAAATTGTACTAAAATTGAGGTTTTTTCCATTTAACAGTAAAATTCAGTCAGTGCTGTTTAATGTCTGCTCTTAATGAAGTTGTCAAGCTTGTCACTTTCATTGAATACCAACTTTGCTAAGAAACCAGTACTACAATTACCTCCAGCTCTATACGATTAAATTCATCAAAGCACATCAGGGCTCCAAATTGTGCCAGACCTTTGAAGAATTTCCCCATGGCTTTGTAGTCTCATCCACCAGAACAGTTCAACACAATGCACTGACAAAAGAAAATAGCTTAAAAAGATCTTTTTTGTTGTTGTTTAAAATGTATAGGATTTGGTAACATTTACTTCTACTGTCTGTATTTTGGCCTCATCTGCCATCACTTCCCAGCCCCGAAATTTTCCCTTATTTATCCAATCTCAGTCTGTAGTATATAGGCAAGTCATGTGGTTCTGAACTCGATCTTTCACAGTAGCATGTGAAATGTATTTACACAAAATTTAAAAAATAAATCCCTTACAGCAGTCAAATAAAGTTAAATAAGAGAAACAGCAGTTTCATGTCCACCCAAGTTCTCCATTAGAGTATGTTTCTTGGCATCCTTCAATAAAAAATCAATTCTTTTAAAGTAAAGATGTAACTTTAAAAAAAAAAAGCAAGCCCTCCAAAAACAGCAAGCAGATGAGAGAAGAGTGCTACTTGCTTGAAAATTCAATGAGGGAAAAGACATTCCTGGATTCCTCTCCTCTCTCTCCTGACACAAAGAAATCTCATGAGGGTTAGGTGACTGCTGTCATCAAGAGGTGCTTGTGTGAGAGATGGCTTCCTCCTCTGTCCCCATGTCCTCTGCTTGGACATCTGCATACCAATACATAAGTATATGGAATAAACAAGAGAAGGCTTAAGTCTTTAAATATGATCATATTTACTGCTTGCCTAGCATAGAGACTCAGTCCAACCATATTCACAGAGTTTGTAGAGGAAGTGGTACAAAACTTTCTCAGGGAGTACAGGTCGAGTAGAAAGAGTCTGATATTTCAAATGTGAAGCACATATTTATTTGTTCTGAGACCCCTGAATTCAGAAGACTTTTGATCAGCTGAAGAGCTCTTAAGTAATGAATAGAGGAAATACTTGTAGTGGGCAATATATTAAAGTTCATCAAAACAGGATGATCTACTAGATGAGAATTTTATGAGCAGAATCATTCAAATGGATGGACTTGATGGCACTCAAGCATTTCAGCTATGTATACAACCAGTGGAGACGGGATATACCAGGACACAGAATCCAACTCTCCTTCAGATGCTCTGGCAACAACCACTCAATACAGATGGCAGAGAAACTGCCAGGAAAAAAAGTACTTTTGTATTTGATTCTAACTAATTACATAAGTCACTTGAAAACCTGAATATAGAAAACAGCTTAAGTGACCATCATATGGATAAAGAACAACAAAGCAGAAACCAATGGACTGCAAGATATTGATAACCTTAAAAATTGACTGGTTCTCTCTTCAGGAACGAAGCTAAAAGGGAAAAACAGTCAAGAATAAATGGCAGTTCCCCAGCACGACTATTCTAAGAACATAGGTGCAAACTGTAACAGTTTTAAGGAGAAAATAAGAGAAAATGAAAGAGATTTTCAGTAAACAATAATTTTTTCACTTACCAGGACTAATGTAAGACACACACAGGAGGCAAAGATTATGTTCGCTTACAAAAAGGCTTACAGAAATAGCAAAAGATGATAGACTCACAAAAGCATGAAATGAGATAGAACTACAAAGTGAGGTGGTGCATATCTAGAAATCATTCAAGAACATTAGTTATACTAGAAGATGAAAAAAACGTTGGAATAAAAATTGCAAAGGAAAAATTATCAACAGGAGTGATAAGAAGACTAAAGCTTACCACCTTTTTGTCTCTTTACTAGAGAGGTCAGTCACAATACGATAGTAAACAGTACTGATCGTACCAGGGTAATATATCAGGTTAACACAGGTAAGAAGTTAAGAAGTAATTAGTTCAGTTACTGTATTTAAATATCTGGCTGAAGCAAAATCAAAATCATTACGCACTATCTTGAAGGATTCATGGGTAACTAGTGAGATATTAGAAAACTAGCAAAGACCAACAGAAAGATGATGTTTATACAGGAGAAGGCAGAGAATTACCAGCCCAATTTCAAACCCCCTAAAAAGCACTGAAGGAATTAAACAAAGATCTGTTCAAAAGATCTGAAACGAAAACAAGATAAACCACAGTCTGAGTTGATTTGTTGTGAACAATAACATTAAAAAAAATCTAATTTCTTCCTGTGACAGGAGACTTATGAGACAATATGGAAGCTACAGTAGATGTCAAATAGCTTCTTCTCAATGAGGCTTTTGATATCCTCTCAGAAGAAAGCTAAGGAAAACTCTTCTGAGGGAAAATTTTGCACATTGGTTGTAACTGCTGGAAAAACATAGTTTAAATGTAGCTATCAGTGGTTGGTTATCAAACAGATGACTCTATCAAACATGGCTCTGCAGTGAATTACACCTGAGCCTGCTGTTCTCTGATAATTCCATTAGCCACCTGCATGACAGAACAGAGTGTAAAACTTAAAAAGCATACCGCTTTATTAAAGTAAATTAATAAAATCCAGTTGTTTAAAAAATGCCGTGATGAGAGGTGAAGAATCATAAAGAGATGCTCAAAAAATAATCAAACAGCACTGGAGAATCTCCAGCTAAAATGCTGTGCTGAGTTTTGAAGAAACTGAAGAAAACTGTACACAACTAGGGAACATCTGGAAAGACGAATAGAAATGTTCTATAATGGATCATTTCATAAGACTGAAAGAGAAAATAAACATAATCAAAATAAGGCTTTTTTAAAAACAAAGAAAATAATACTTTTTGTGACAGTGACAGATGAGCAGGCTGTGGAATACACATTCTTAAGTCTTAAAGATGGACCATCATGTATGAGGACACATGGCTTTTTTGGTCCTGTTGAGGGGAGACAGTACAGGGTGATCTTAAACTCTTCTAAGTCTACCTTTTCATGTGACTCTAAAATCAGAGAAATATGCAAGGCATATAAACTAATCTCTGATAAGAGAAGTTTACATCTTGTCACTTTTAAGGTATCAGTGCCATGGAGACATACCCAAACTCTGTAACACAGCAATCTCAAGTGCTTGAAGTGACAAAGAGTGCGATTTGGGTGAGACCTCATCTCACCTCTTCCTCAGTTAATTCCATCATATCTGCACAGCACTTCTTTCTTCAATGGAGACATTATCAGGCAATTAGTTCTAGCCCAGCAACTTCAGTTTTTATAATCCAAATTAATAAGAAGTGTGGGAAAAAAGGTATCCTATCTGAAGACAGTACGGAGGTTTTCATTGCCCATGCAAATGTCGAATTCTTGTTTCAACTTCCAGGACCAGGAAGTATCTTTATCAACTGGATACACTGGCTATACATTTTAATTTTTTTTCCCAATTTCATTGTTTTTCAGCTTTACTTTGTCTTCTTACATATGTTGTTAAGCAAAAAGGGACACAGGAGTAAACTACCTCTTCTAGGCAATGTCTCTTTCACATATAACTGTCCTGATACTTTTCAGCCAGTCTCATTTCAAAAACATAGACTCATAGAACAGCTCAGGTTAGGTGGGACCTTCCTTGTATGGTCATCTGGTCAATCCAAAATCTTTCTCTGTCTTAAAATGTGTCATAAATTTGTTATTGAAACTCCACCCTCTTGTTACATTTTTCCAAGACAGAGTTATTTTAGTTCATTAGATAACGGTTTGACTGTGTTGCTTCTTAATCGACTGCTTCATATTTTCACATTAAGCAGAGGTTTACAGTGATGCGTCTGCAGTGATATCCTAGTCTTTTTCCTTAGCAGTTAGAGCTAATTTCAAAGCAGGACTATGCATGAAAACTCAGATTATTCTCTCTGAATTCCATTAGCCTGTGTTCCTCAGCAATATTTTCATTTGCAGCTCTGCTGCCTGGTGCTTACATTTTGGTCTGTCTGAAGTTCATGTTTTGCTCCACCACAGCACAAAGCTGGGGACCAGTGGGGAATGGCAGTCGGATATGAATCTCCCAAGAGTTCAAACACTTAACTCTCAAGAATGACAAGGACCTACTGTACCAATAAACTTGGGTTTGATGCCCTCAGTGGGTCTGACACACATACACCCTCTCATAAAGTC
>WEKX01028715.1:17385-41472 GCA_013390025.1 Pitta sordida | reverse complement strand
TTAGATGAATATCATTCATAGCAAAATTGCACATATAAACAGGATTTTGAGTGTGTCTGCAGAAGCATGCTTGGAAGGGCTGTGAGAGACAGAACTTGTGTGTCTCCATAGATATATTTATGCCTTATGCCTTATGTTGGAGGTCTTTCCTAGCCTTAATGATTCAATGATTCTATGATTCTTATATGTGTTTCGAAAGGGGAAAAAAAAAGAAAATCCTCAAAACTTAATGATACAGCATTTGACCTTGCATTGCCAGAAAATATCATATCTCTTATCATACAGATGTAGACATTGCCAGAAAATATCATATCTCTTATCATACAGATGTAGACATCCAGTTGGAATCAACAGTCAGAACATCACTGGATGGAAAGGTGCTCGGCACTTAGAAGATATGAAATATCAAAGATAAGGTCTCCATTCCCTCCGTACTAATGCACATAGATCACATTATGATGGGACACTGATCTGCAAAACTACTTCTGCCTCTTGCAGTGCTCAGAGCTTACAGGTTCTGGAAAATATTCTGGACTTTACAGAATAGTCTTCTGCTTTTCAGATTTAAGATGTGTTATAAGGCAGAAAGGAGATCTTAGGGAAAAAAAAAAGAGAGGACTCTGTTGATTCAAGAAAATACATACATATTTTGCGAGTTGGGTTCTCTGTTGTTTTGATTGCTAGATACAAGTTTTGAGCAAGTTAAAGGCTCTTGATGCAGCCCTTTTTATTTATTAAAATACTCTGAAA
Source organism: Pitta sordida (assembly GCA_013390025.1). Lineage (NCBI taxonomy): Eukaryota > Metazoa > Chordata > Aves > Passeriformes > Pittidae > Pitta > Pitta sordida. The sequence goes on along the minus strand of WEKX01028715.1, from coordinate 40,722 downwards.
TTGCTATAAAGGAAACATTGTTAGCAGCCATGTTAAGATTTCATGTGGAGCCAGTGGAGCTACTGATGTTCATAAGGAGTGGCTGAAGTGTTTACAGGGTTGGGGGAAAGGAGAGTTTGCAATGTTTGCAGTGTTGGGCCGAAGGAGAACGGCACAACAAAAAGTATCATGCCCTCATACCCTGACCAAGACAAGCCCTCAGAACACTGGAAGCTTGACAAATAGTTGTTGTTCCAAATATTATCACCAAAAATGCCTAAAGCCTGGGACATGGTGGAAAGTTGCTACAGCCCTGGTAGTGTTCAAGGCCAGGTTGGTTGGGACTTTGAGCAACCTGGTCTAGTGTGAGGTGTCCCTGCCTATGGCACAGGGTTGGAACTAAATGACCTTTAAGGTCCCTTCCAATGTAAAACACTCTATGCTTCTATGATTCTAATGAGAATGTTGGTGAGAGAACTTGACAGAGAGAGACGGTCTGAACAGCATCAGCAGAACTAGGGTCTTGGTACTGCTAGAAGAGAGAATATTTGCAATACTGAAACTAGCACAATATAATTTTACATTCAGGGTCAATCACAAAAAAAAAGTTAAAAACATTTGTTTCATCATCATCATCCTCTGCTGAAAAATATTTAACAAATTTCACACAAAATTTGAAAGAGATATTTATTACAAGGGGCATTGACTATGTGCAGTACTAAGTAAAGAAACTGCAGACTGTTTTGCATCCTGATGACTCTTTAGACAGGCAGTAACTATTAAGCTGCGATGAGATAAGGGTGGAACAGGTGCCTGTTTAGAGCAGTGTGATTTAAATATACTCAATAAAATATGCAGAGCCATAATCAGAATGTTGACTTGTTTGAAGTGCTTGGGGCCATGTTGATATAAATAACTGCACCAAGTTTTCCTATAGAGCAAGAGCTAAATTAAGTGGTTTACAAACAGAGAAAAAGGCTGACTTATTTGTCATGACATTACTTGATCTGTGACTAAAACAGAAAGGGCCAACTGTGCCACTGCTAGACGTGAAGCCAACACAACAGGGCCTGAGGTACAGCTGCTGAATACAACGAGGCTAGCACAGCCTATCAAAATAACAGGGAAAACATCTCTTTCTCAAATTCAGGCCTGCATTTTGGCGAACTCCCTCATAAGGTTCCACAGAGCTAGAAGTTTGCTTCACAGAAGGGCTGTAATTTTTCCTGAAGGCCTTGGCTCTTATTCCAGCCTCAGAACATCCATCCCTTGAGCTTTGTCTGTCATGCATGCTACAAGAACATTGCTCAATCATCTTGTGGACCTAAGATCTTTTCTCAAATGAGTAAAGGTTGGCAGCAGGAATGGTGAGCCCTTGAGTTGGACAGAGAGATGGATTTCCTTTTAGAGTACTGGGGGTATTGGCAATCCATTAATGGTAGAAAATTCCTGATTCTCCATAGCATCTAAGTGCTTGCTTTGGTGTTGTCCTTAACACACTTGACTTGCAAAACAAACATTGCCTGAAGTAGAAAGAGAGTTGCTAACAAGCTAAAGATAACCAGCTTGGGGCTTTTCTTCTTTGCCTGTGCCCAAATACTTCCAGCCAACCAGACACAGGCAACACACCCAGGGAGCTTTCTAGAAAGGCGGCTACTGAGGCATCAGTACCATCATCCAACCACATCACCTTCATGTCCCTTGAAGTTCTGCTTTCCTAGTGGTGACTGTGATGAGACTGGCATGTCCATGGCATGTCCATGGCCTCCTGCAGGTGCACATCAACCATCAATAAGCTGCAGTTTCCCAATGGTGCTAACAGTATAGTGGCAGCAGCACTGTATGCATAGCAAAAAAATTACTCTATTTCTTCTGTTGTTTTGGAGTTTGGAATGAATTAACTGCATACTTCCAAAATTTACACTTGCACCATGGCCCAAACAGGCTGCTTTAAGCCTGGTTTAAGGCAATAAGGGTACCCATTCCCTAAATTTATGGAGACTACAATTTAAACATAATCTTCAGTTTGTGAGGTCAAAGCAGATGGCATCAGGAAATGCTTCTTGCCACAAGCAGACAGAACTTTGTTGCTAGCAGCTCTACACCCAGGAGAGAACTGCGTGCTATGCATGGGCAACAGAGAAAGTGCCCTGTTGCAAATGGGGCCATGATGTTTTCTAATGGAGGTGAGCTGCACTCAGGGCTGATTCCTCCCAGAAAGCAGAGCTGATATTCTGCCACATTGACAGAACAAGCTCTAAATTTTTATAAGGAGTGTCATAGAATCATAGAACACAGAATGTTTTGGTCTGGAAAGGGCCTTTAAGATTGCCAAGTTCCAACCCCCCTGCTGTGTCCACCCTCATGGTCTTCAGCATGGTTAATAATGAAGCAATGAAAGGAGTTCACTTTGGATCCAGATGCTCATTTTGTGGGAATTGAGCATCTTCAAAACAAACAGGAAGGCTGATTAAACAGAGGCACTTTCCAAAAGACCATATTGCTCAAAACCCCATTCAGTCTGGCCTTGAACACTTTCAGTACTGGGGCATCCACAGCTTCTCTGGGCAACCTCCTCTAAAGTGCCTTATAAGCAAAGTGTTGAAAGCTTCATCAGTATTTTCTTGGTCTAGGTAAAGTGTCTAAACTCTCTCCTAACTCCATTTTCACAGAAAAGACTGTGCACAGGATAGACGTCTTGGAAGATGCCAATCACAAAGCTGGAAGCTGGAAGAAGCAGGGTTTAACCTCATGAACCTCAAAAGCTGAGGCAGAGAGATGTGACAGCAAAGGCTTTATAATCTTTTCATTACAACTTCAGCACTATCGCAAAATATAAAATTTATTGGCAGCAGTTCCAGTAACATACACTGGAGAATGAAGGCGATAAAGAAAAATTCGTAGCAAAACAAGATTTGGTTCCTCTTCACTCAGTATGTCATCTCTAACAAGTCACAGGAGAAAATTACAGAAGGAACATCGTTGGTAGAAGAAATTTCAGATGGACATCTGAGAGAAATGAGAAACCCCATCAAGTACAGAAATCTGGAGACTTTGTGAGGACAAGGCTGTACAGATAACACATTGTCATGACATCGCAGTGAAGTTCTCCCTCTCAGATCCACTTGAATGTTCTTCCTAATTTTATTGTCAGATTGTTATTCCTGACAAGGAAAATAAAGATAGTGTAACTTTATTACCTGCAGTATTGTTTTTTCATTTTGTTTTTTTTTTAATGTTCCTTGTCAAAATGCTGTGTCCATAGCATGCTCTTCACCTAATCAGAGAAATACTTTGAAAAATTAAGGGACATTTAATTATTGTTCTTGGTCACTGCCACATAGCAGTATTGAGCATGCTTTGGTGCTGGACTATTTGCATAATAGCAGTGATGACTGGTTTTACTAGTTTGCCACAGCTTGAAGCTGGTTATCTTGATGCCCTATTTAATTTCTTTTTTGTTTGAGGTAATGCAGACACACAATTTCAATCAGCAGCCAGAACCAGGTAGTGAATACATAAAGTACAGTAATTTTATAAAAACTTCAACATTTTCCATATAAATATTTACACTCAAATAGACATAATATGGGAAAAGACTAGGAAATCATCACATGGGAACTTTTCCCAAGGCAAAATATGTACCAGAAAGTTGGAAATTGTAGAGTACTTCTCCCAGCCACATGACTTTCCCACACTAAGATCCTCCTTTGTCATTTCAGGAATGATGAAAAGTTTACCACCATACTTTCTCATGCCTTTATAGCACTAAGTATGCATCCAAAAATACATTGTATGAAGTTAATTCTTATTATGCCTTTATAGCACTAAGTATGCATCCAAAAATACATTGCATGAAGTTAATTCTTGTCATCCATTGGTTCAGCTGTTATTTCCACAAAGCTTGAAAATAAATCAGATTAAATGAAAATGTTTTCTGCTAGACCTTTCTATACTATGTGGGATAATCTCAGCAAAAAGAAGTAAAGCACACAATAGTATGTATTCCCTGTGACAAATTTACAGCAGCAAAGGTGTCATTTTCATAATTTTGCTCCCATTTGACTAACATAGTGCAAATACAGGAACAAGAATATTTTGAGGAAAATGTACATCATAACAATACCTTGAAAAACACTACAATTACACAATCTCACAACAAGCTGCTGAGCTGAAAACCAAAACAATCTTCAGGTGCTTCGGGCCAGGAATTCAGTAAAAATGAAACACAGAATCATACATAGGGACATTATCTATTAGTAGAGGAGATTTCATCAAGCAAGCTGAATCTGGGACAGCATTTTGGATGAAACACTTATTCAAAGTAGGAATTTTTGTAAACAGGGATAAGATGCAACCAAAATTTTTTGGTTTATGCCAACCTCTAAGCAACATAATTCAGATTTCTACTGGTACATCAGAACTTATCAGAACATTTGCTTCTTACTAGCTTGAAATAAAGTGCCATTTTGAAAATTATGCACAGTATTTCCTAATTAATTACATATTTCTTGTTATATAGAGAGGATTATTCTCCGAATCCTGACCTTGTTAAATTTTTGAGCTCCTTGTATTTACATACCTTACAGGGAACACCCATGACCTCTTAAGAATAAAGACTCAGCTTAGGAGAGGCACTTACAACTTTAAGAGCACGATGTAACTGGAATGTCAGGCCTAGATCAAGTGTCTATATTAAAACAAGAAAAGGGTTTTTCCTTCATCTCTAAACAAGACAGTGAGGTGTACATGAAGTCAAGTGAATAAGCAGAAAGCTATGAAAAAAAATAGCTACAACATCTAAATAAAAGTCCCTGTCATGTGAACATGCCTGTTCATATAAAGTATATTTAGCACAAACATCTGCTCTGTTCCTGTGGGTTTTTCATAGCCTAATCCTTGGTAAAACATTAATCATTCCTAGTGTCCCACAATCAAATTCTAAACCCTCACTGGTTTTGTTTTTCGTATTAGGAATACAATCAACACCCAGAACATCAGGAAAACTTACAGTGCACTGTAATAAGAATATACTGCTCACAAACCCCAGCAAATGTCCTGGATTTCTTTGACCTCATTTTATCTCTGTTGTAGAGGGTCTAGCTAATTTAAAATTCTTTATGGCTTTTGTCAGAGACATGATTTTATTTCCAGAACTCGCAGCAAAAGTGATGAAGGGCCTACAGGGCTGAAACTAGCATTGTGTTTGTATCTCAATTTGAATTTTAGACACTAGCTTGTTGTACAAGCAAACATTTCAGATTTGATCTGAAAATCAACAAGACACGATGAACAGAGGGTCTCCAGGGTCTTTTTGTTGCTTTTTTAGAAGTAGCGGCATTTTGCCTCTAATTTTCCCCCAAGAATGTTTATATCTATGTAAAATACTTTGGTAAAAGTGTTAATTTGGACATCTTGCAGATTCAAATGCCAGAACGTCAAACCATAACTGTTTTCACCCATGACACTGCACATGGAATTATTAAAGCTCTATTTTCAACAACAATTAGACACCTAGGGAGAAATTCCAATGCCTAAATATAGATATCTTGTGCCATCTTGTACCTCCTGAGGTATAAAAAAAGATAACTACATATTCCTGTCAGTTTACTCATGATGTAGGAGGGTCCTGGGTTTTTTTGGAAGCAATAATTAAATATCAGGTGAAGCATATTAAAGCCTCGCAAATGAAAACACACTTTTACAGTTAGGCAACTGAATGTTTCTTCTAAAGTCTGAAAAAAAAAGCCAAGAAATTGATTGAACTGTCCCTAAAACAGTCACTCAGATGAACTAATTCATTCTCTAATGACTGCATCTTTTTTAGATATAAAGAAAGTTTACACACTTAAATATTTACACATGTATCCCTTAACAACTAAGTGGACATGTCTTGATGTGGGAATGCATCCCATTCTCGAACTGAGATTCATCTCACCTATTTTAGACACTTTCTATTTCCACATATGGGCTGTTTGTCTAGGAAAGAGAAAAAATAGTAGGCACCTTTGGAAAGAGATTCCACTGACTTATTTCATTAAAAACACTTTAAACCAGAATGAGTTAGGGTAGTGGTTGTCAGGGACTCCTTTCTGAAGAGAACAGAAGGCCCTGTCGACCAGACCCATCCTACAGAGAGGTCTGCTGCCTCCCTGGGGCCAGAGTACAGGATATTGCTGAAAGGTTGCCAAAACTAATTCAACCTTCAGACTATTACCCCCTGCTGGTCGTCCAGGCTGGCAGTGATGAGATCAACGAGAGGGGATCCAGAGAGATTAGGGAGGGGTTTAAGGAACTTGGTCAATTGATCAGTGTGACAGGAACACAGACTGTCTTTTGCTCTGTCCCTGTAATTGCAGGACTGGACCCTGGAAGCAATAGGAGGATTCTTCCTCTTAATAAATGGCTCAAGGGCTGGTGCNGCCTGTATTAGGAATAGTGTGCTCAGCAGGACTAGGGAAGTTATCCTTCCCCTATACTCTGCACTGGTCAGACCACATCTTGAGTACTGTGTCCAGTTCTGGGCTCCCCAGTTTAAGAGGGATGTTGAGCTGCTTGAGAGGGTTCAGAGAAGGGCGACAAGGATGGTGAAAGGACTGGAGGACAAGCCCTATAGGGAGCGGCTATGGGAACTGGGGTTGTTCAGCCTGGACAAGAGGAGGCTCAGAGGCAACCTAATTGCTGTTTACAACTACCTGAGAGGAGGTTGCCGCCAGGTGGGTGTGGATCTCTTCTCTCAGGCTGACGACACCAGAATGAGAGGACACGGCCTTAAGCTACACCAGGGGAGGTTTAGACTGAATGTCAGGAAGAGGTTTTTCACAGAGAGAGTGATCCCTCATTGGAATGGTCTGCCCAGGGAGGTAGCAGAGTAGCCATCCCTGGAGGTGTTTAAGAGAAGACTCAATAAGGAGCTCAGTGACCTGGTCTAGTAGGTTGGGAGTTGGACTGGATGGTCCTGTGGGTAGTTCCATGGTTTAGACAATGGGTTGATGTTGAGTTACAGGTTGGACTTGATGATCTCCAAGATCTTTTCCAACCTTGCTAATACTGTGATATACTGTGAGTCACACCCTTTCCCTCCACAATAGAAGAATCTCAGTTCTTATCTCTGAAGTAGCTTCTTAAAGACAGATGACAAATCCCAGTTCTGGAAAATGGGTGTTGGTCAAGAACTAGATACTTTCCTCTCAGTAATACCATGAGACATCCACACATATCTTCAGACACTTAAGATGCATTTGAAACTCTAGATTTTATATTCCTAGATTTCACTGCTCCCTGAAACACAACTAAAAACAGTCCCCCTAAAGGAAACATGATTTCAAAATAAATACTTATTTGACAAAAAGTTATTGCTAGGCATCTAATTGCAACTTTTATCTAGAGACTTTATACCTCAAATTGAAAAATAAATTACAATATTTAAAAATGGTTCCAAAATTTTGATGTACAGACTTTGTGTATGAACATCACACCATTCACTCTTAGTAGTTTTAAACTGAAGCATTGTCTTATTAGTATTTTCTTGATTTCTAGAGAATCAATAGAAAATGGCTTGGATGGATGGAGCGTGGTGCCCGTGGTTCCATGCTTGTGGGTCTGGGAATTGGACTAGATGATCCTGTGGGTCCCTTCCAACTCAGAATAACCCATGAAACCTGTGAAAAGAAAGATTAAAAACTATCATAAAAGGTCCTAGATGCTACAGGAATTATACTATGAAATGAAGTCCTGTGCACTCATGGGTAGAAGGTCCACTGCCCTTCACATAACTCCCAACAGAGGCAATTGCATTTTTTGGTTTATAGATTTTCCACTGCTATATAATCTGTTCCAAATCAATTTCTAGTTTTGATGCTATAAAATAGCTGCTTGCTTCAGCTGATAGAAAGTAATGAGATATATGCATACTGGAGACTACTTTGCTGCCCCTCTGGGTTAAAGAAATGTGAATTTTTGTTGGAACAAAGCAACAAAGCAGCAAGTCACATCTTCCCCCGAGTGATGATCTGTCACACTGGGCAAAAAAATATAGAGGCTTGTTTTCTTCTCCTCATGTTATCATCAACATCAGTTTTCAGTGGCTCATAAGATCCCTCTTAGGAAAAAAAAATCTGAAAGAATAGTGTGGTGTCAAGGAGGATTTTTGAGGTTTAACCACAATTGTTAACTTTATGTATTGAATAAATATTCATCCTGGATTTCTGATTTCATCCTTCTATTACCAGCCAGACATCCATGAAATGTAATTCTCACACAGCACTGAAAATGAGGAATACAGACAGAACACACAACTATGGCAGGCACATGACTTCATCAGGCCATAAATAGCAAATTGTGAAATGTTCTGTTCCTTTGCATCTGAATAAATATCACTATGAAGCAGATGAGGGAAGGAGACATGAGTATTTACAGTTCTACCCTAAGGAAAATTCAGTCATGTTTCCATCCTGATAGCAGAGACAGATGCTGGCAGAGCATTCCCTGAGTGTGTTTCATGGTTTATAACAGCTGAGCAACACACAGACTGCTAGGTAAGACAGTCAGATGTGGGCCAGGCTAGATATTTCACCTGGTCTGGAATCTCACTCTGAACCTGCAAAGGACAGTCAGTGTTGTGTGGGTCAGAGTCCTGTTTGCAGGACCCAACTTCCACAGGATGAACATATTTTAGGCTGCTCCAGCACACTTTACTTTGTGTTTATATTCAGAAACATGCCATCTGTGTGCCTCCTGAGATAAAATGTTGGCAGTAAAGACAATATCACACACTGAGTAATAGCCCAGTGATTCCTGGAATATACTGACTGCTCTGAAAGTAAGGATGTTGGGTAAAATTCTGGTTATCCTGGTGTCAACAGAATAAGCTTGTACTCTGTGTGTGTTAAACAACTATTTGAGGATATCGGAAAAATGAGAAAAGAGAAACCACTGCATTTGTCTTCTTATATAAAATTCTACTTTAGGTCCCTGTTGAGTCTTTATCAATACTATGCAAACAAGAGAGGGAAAAAGACTATCATTATTATCATGATCTAGATTCTGACACAAATTTGCTGCTGAATATCTGAAAAATCAAGTGAAATTTGATACCATATTTATGAATTTTAAAAGCAGCCTCAGTGTTTTAGAAATAAAATTTTGCAGGCTAAACAACATATTTAACATTGCATCCTTCGCACAATGTCGACATTTGCCCCTCTTTCCAGTTGTCTCTTAGTTAAATAGAGCTACTTGGAATAACTTGTGTGGTAATTGCAATTTTGCTGTTGCTGGTTTTGTCGAGGTTTGTTTTGGTTTTGGTTTTGTGAGGTTGTTTGTTTGTTTTTGTGGGATTCCTTGTTCTGTTTTGTTTTTTTCTTTGTTAGTTTGCTGTTTTAAGATAGAAAGCTTGTTTCCACTTGCATGGTCAAAGTAAGGATATACTAAGACATATGATTCTACTGAAACCTACTCATTGCTCATAATCTTATTTCATGCCCATGCTAAGCCAGAAAAAAAATGTCTGTGCCTGTAGAAGTCAAAAATAACTTCAAATCTACATCTCATTTATGAAACTTTCCAAATTTGGCCATCAATAAAACTTTCTTCAGAAGGTGCTCCCCCGCTAATCCAAAGCAGTAAAACGGCTATTTTCAAATTTCTTTGCACATGACTGCATGTCATTATTAAGATCAGGAGATACAAATGACTCTGAAAATTAGAAAAAGAGTTCTCACGAACCTGTCAAGCTGAATTGGTTTGTGGGCTGATACTGTACAAAGAGCAATAATTATCAAACAGCATGGAATCTGAATAACATGGCATCTGGCTTATTTCTCATCAGTCAGGTGTTCAGCCAGTGAATATTGGGGCAGTTTGAGATCAAAGAGGTTTGTGCCTACTTGTACCACTGGAGGATGTTTCCCACTATATGTTCTATGTGTATCTTGTCCTTTTCTGTTTTTGTATAATAAGCCATTATTTCTGCAGCCAAGGCTTCTGAAAAACATGATTTGTGTGTCAGAGGGATAAAAATAGTCCTGACACATATGGATTTAATTTAAAAAAGCATCAGAAAATTCAGTTTGAGCAGGAATTTATTCTTGATCCTTTCATCTCAATCCCAATTTGAAATCGTGCTCTGAAACAAACACTACATTTCCTTAGTCAAATCTTTACACCAGCAATAAGAGAAAGATAAAAACAGTTGTAAAATTAACCACTGGGTTTTAAAGTATTATGTGGTTCCATCATTAGACATATAGATGAAAAAATGGGCAGGAATGTGTTTTGGATAAAATCTTGCAAAACTTGCATTGTCTTATTTTTTCATTTTCTGATACAATTGTAATTTGTGTCTTGAGAGTACTAGGCTGAGACTAGCCAATTTAATAAGGTCTATACAGACTGAGTAATAATACCTGGTTAACCCTTGGAACTTGACAAAATGCTGTGTTTCTCATGGGGTTTTTTGGGGGGGTTTTTGTGATTAAAAGAAGGCCAGATTTCTCAAATATTTAAATCCAGAAATCCATAATTGCTCAGATATTTTTAGCCATAGTATGTCAAAATGAAGGTCAGAAACCAATCTAGTTGTTCACTTTCCTCAAGTCCATTCAGTGCCTTACCTGATATTTTACAATCAGAGCTCTCTTGACACCTGTAATTCTGGATAAGGTCCACCTGACAGAATTTTGGCTGGGCTATTGCATCTCTTTGATGATGACTCTTAAGTGTTCCAGTCCAGAAACATCTTTAGGGCATGCTTAAAGCACGTGAAAAAGAGCAAACTACACCCCAAATATGATGTCAAGGATTGCTTTCACCTCAAACCCAAAATGCTCATTGCAAAGACTGGAAAGGGAAAGGATTCTGGGACTGAAGGAAACACCCTTCAGGGTGGAGACACATGGCTTAAAAATAGTCAACATTCATTTACTATTCTATGTCCCCATCTTATGCCTTGTCTGGCAAGTCCTAAATTCAAATTAATTCTTTTGGCTTTGACAATTTAGCAGTCCTTGTCTGTCACTCTCATACTTCAAACAGAAGTTTGCGTGCTGGAGCACAGTCTGCAGAAGATATGTTCTGTGAGTTTCCAACACACTTCCTTAGCAAGAGAGCACTTTAATCAATACCTCCAAGAGAAAACCTCTGTTCAGACAAGCTGTCCTTCTGCCTCACCTGCTTGCCTTCCAACATTTGGGAGTTGCCTGCTCCCATGCCTTCAGGAGGTGATGTTTGAAAAGTGACAAGCACTGCTGGACCCAAGCATCTGCAAAAATAACAGGGTTCAAGAAGCATTTCGATGATAGTTTCAGGCGCATGGTGTGATGCTTGGGGATGAGTCTGTGCAGGGCTACGGGTTGGACTTGATGAACCTAGATTTAAGGAAAATCAGTTGGAGGACTCAAGGTAGTTGCTTGCAAGCAGAAAAAAGTTTATTTTGGCCCAAGAGCCAAGGAAAGAGGAACAGCAGTGTCCCCTGCCCTGTCAGGTGCCAAAAAGAGGCCCGTCCAGATTTGTCACCCATTTTTAACCCCTTGTCCCATGCATATGCAAATCACTCTATGAATATGCATCCCTTCAACATTATGTCATAGACTTGTACTTTGCCAGAAGTCCTTCAACCAATGAGCTCTAATGTTGCTCATTCTTTTCCCCTTATTGTGGCTAGCACCCACTTTTATTTACCTTCGAGGACTTGGAGACAAGGCTTTTTCACACTTAATATTCAGCCTTAACACTCAGGCCTCTTGAATGATTTTAAAGTCTACTAATCCTTCTAAAATTCACTAAAAATTCACTGAATTTTCACTAAAATCCTTAAATCTCTAAGCCCTTACCTAACTCAATAAAATTTGTGATTTTCTGAATCCCGAAATCACCTTGTGGGTCCCTTCCAACTCAGCATATTCTGTGATTCTGTACTAATATCTCATAAAATAAACTGACCTCTGAAGCAAACCCCAGATATCTCCCACCCTTTCTCTCCTTGGTTGGTGTGGCAAAACTTTCCAGAGAGGGAGACATGAGCATGACCGTGTCTGTAACCTTGACATATCTCATTGTAGTCATTCATCTGTCAGGGACTTCGTCATCTGAAACTCAGTCACTTTAGAAGCCAGCAAAAATTCTTACTGATACCTTTTATATCCAAACTTTCTGAAATTTTGGTGATTTGAAAGAAAAACCATAAATGTGGAGATAGTTGGACTTGCCTGGGAAGTATTATTTGACAGCAGGTACGGTTAAAAAGCTGCAGCTGCAAGTTCCAGTTCTTTGTACACCTCATTTACGACACAGCCTTTTTTCAGAATAAGCTTTTTAGCGATGTTACAGCTGTTAAGGCTGTAATTCTACAGAACCAGCACATCACAGGCTCCCTCTGAAATCACCAGCTATTTCAGAGGCTTAAAAGAACACATGGATTTCAGTGGGAATTCAGTGCACTAGAAAGATTATGAGGAACCCTGCTTTTTAACGAGTTTTCAAATAAACTGTTTTACAAGGCTAGTTTGTGAACTGCTGGCTAAGCAGCCAGGTGCTGGAGCGGCTTCCAGATATAGCAGGTCTTAAAAATGACAGCAGCACTATATAAAAATAAGATAGGAAGAATATAAATTCTGAAGAGAAGATAAATTAGTTTCCACAATTCAGATAAATTTGGGGCTTGGCTAAAATGACTCTGGAATGTATCAGTGGCAACTGACCATTTGTGGCCTCTTCTGAGCAAACTCATATGTACATAAAAGCTCTTATAGAAACACAGAATCCTAGAATATCCTGAATTGGAAGGGGTCCACAAGGATCATCAAGTCCAAATCCTGGTCCTGCACAGGACAATCCCCAAGAGTCACTCCATGAGCCTGAAGGTGTTGTCCAAAAACTTCTTGAACTCTGTCAATCATGGTGCTGTAACCACTTCCCTGAGGAGCCTCAGTGCCTATCCTCCCTCTGGGTGAAGAACTTTTCCCTAATATCCAACCCAAGCCTCTCCTGACACAACTTCAGGCCATTCCCTCCGGGCCTGTCACTGGTCATCAAAGAAATTAGTGCCTGCCCCTCTACTTCCCCTCATGAGGAAGTTGTAGACCACGATGAGACCTCCCCTCAACCTCCTGTTCCGCAGGTTCAACAAGCCAAGTGACCTCAGCCATTTCTCATGTGACTAATCCCTTCACTGAGGGCTGTAAGACACAGTATACCATTACTATTCCTAAAAGCATGGAAAGTATATCAGTGCAAAACTTAGTGGTTCTACAAAACCCATCACACAGAAGCTTCAGAAGTGCTTCATCTCCTTGTTCCCTTGGGAAGTAAACTTACATTATCATTCTTACTCTACAACTATGTGTAGGCAGCGAAATGTTTGCTAAGAGCAGACCAGGAAAAAAGTGCTGAACAAAGAATGCCATAAGCATGTTCATAAATGATCAAACTAAAGGTCCCTCTAGGCCTGTATTTTTAGAGACAAAAAGAGTCAGAAAAAGATCAAGCCCTCTGCAGTAATGCCCTGGCTCCCAGGCAGTTCTTTCCCACACCGCTTTGGGTTGAAAAGGGCCTTAAAGATCATCTCTGACATGGGCAGGGTCACCTCCAAGTGGATTAGGTTGTCTAAAGCCCATATCGAACCTGGTCTTGAGCACTTCCAGGGATGAGACATCCACAACTTCTCTGGGCATCTTGTTCCAGTGCCTCACCACCCTTATAAATAAAGAAATTCTTCCTAATATGCATTCTAAATCTTCTCTCCTACTATTTCCTACCTCTGATTTGCCTTTTTATTTTCTCAGTAGTGAGATGCTTGCATGATTTTTTTTCTCTGTCTTTCCCATGTCTTATGCTCTAAGCAACTACTTTGGAGTATTAGTTTTGTTAACTACTGAGAATTTCGAGGATTTTCTTCTTTGAGTATTTTTTTCAAACCGACTGACACATATTCTTCTTCTACAGAAAAGTTCATCTGGGTTTGACTTGAATTCTACTGAAATCAAGGTCAGATTGAACATTAAACACAGCTTGCGTTTTGATGGAGACCATGTCAAACCAGGTGTCAGCAGAAGGGAAAATCCCCTCTTATTCCCTAAGGAAGATGACAGAGAAGCCAATATACAGATAGGAAGTTCATGTCAGGCAAAACGTGATACTACAGTGATACAAACAACAATAAGTACAACAATATTTTAGAATCTAAAGGTAAGTACCTTTCTAAAAGCCATTTAGTGGATTATCCTAAAATCCTCGCTATCAGCATGTGGGTCAGTTAATCCAGGGTTTGGGAAAGTCCCCAGGCAAAAAACAAAAAAAAAAACAAACCACCAAACAAGTACCAAGGACAGAGAGAGTAACAGAGAGCTGTAGAGACAAAGCCGTGAAGCCATAAGCCCACACAGGGATATGAATCTCCTCTTGCTCACAGGGAAAAACGGCTTCACCTCTCACCTTGATTGAACCAACAAAAGCAAATCTGATCTCAGAAGCATTCTGCAGTAGGAGTATAAAGATGATAATTGAAAGTTTATTACTTAACACTTGGCAAAGCTATTTCCCATGGCAATTTGATAAATACCTTGACTTTTCTGCCCATCATAACCTCAGACATTTATTGCCTCATTTGCTACAACAAATATTCAGAAGTCCCCAGGCCTTATATTTAACAGACTATGCAGAGGGAATACTGCCACTTAAAAAAAGTCCAGGTGACACTGAAATTTCAGGTGGCAGGAGAAACAACAGCTTTTCAGATAACTACAACCCATCTTACCCAACTGTGTACCTGAAGGAAGAAATCTTGCTTAAAGAGGCTTGGAGAAGCAGAGATTCCTTTCTGCTGATGAAGTATCTCCTCAATCTGCCAGATATAGGGAGAGCAGAGACCCACATCCCCACACAACATCATGGGGCATCCAGAAGAAATTATCAGAGGTCAGGTTACTGTGACTGTTGCAATGAAGTATGTGTTGCTTTATTTACTGCAAGCCAGTCTTTGCTTAGGCAAGGTCATCTTAGACAGCCACCTTTGCAACCAGAAAATCATTGGGTCAGAGGAATTCAGTATCAGAATAGATAGTACTCTTCCACAGCAGTGGGCTTTTTATAGTCAAAAGGTAAAACAAAACTCTTGTAGCAACTCACTATGCTTTTTCCCTTGGGCTAATGCCGGCTGGTATTGTCACCAGTTTGAGGTCTCTCTGGCATGATGAATTAATTGCTCAGAGGCACAGTTGTTCCTCACACAGGAGCAGGACAGAGTTCTCCCCTTCTCCATGGGGCACTGTGGCCAGCAGGTTCCCAAACAGCAATGGAAAATGTGTATTAGAAAGCTGAGGGCATCCTGGAGAAGAGATGGAAAGATGTCCTGATGCACACTTGAGAATGACAGGGAAATGATTGCCACCAGAGAAGAGATCCAGCTTCAGTGAAATTTTGTACCTCACTCATTGCAAATCACTCCTGTCACCAGGTATTTGTGATCATCTGGTGTATGGTGGCAGGGAACAACCTACCTTCCTTTCAGTGTCTGCATATGTAGGTGGTGACTGTGAGGCAAATCTCTTTCATCTCCCAGTGAGACTGAGTGACACCCTGTGACACTGGGCAGCACACACAAGTCTTGATTCTTCCAGATCTGGAGAGGGTTTATCATTTATGAAAGGAAGTGAAAGGCAATAAATTACCAAGCCAATAAAAAAACAAATTGAATTTTCCAATAGAAAACATATAATACTCATGGAACCATACAATTACGAAGGTTGGAAAAACCCTCCAAGATCAACTCCAACCTTTGATCAAATACCACCACACCCACTAAACCATAGTGCAAAGTGCCAGGTCTACTCTGTTTTTGAGCACTCCCCAGGATGGTGCCTCCACTACTTCACCAGAGATCCTGTTCCAATGTTTAACCACTGTTTTAGTGAAGAAAGTGCCTAATATCCAACCTTAATCTCTTCTGGTGCAACATAAGGCATTTCACCTTGTCCTACCACGAGTTGTCTGGAAGAAGTGTAAAGAAAAAATACATGCAAGATGGTTCCAGTGTAAAATGTAAGTCCTGTTGTTTTCAGTGTCTACCTTTGTGCATCTTTGTACTTCCAGTACCTGAGGAAAGATCAAAGGACCTCAAAGAAAGCAAGAGATCATAATTTCCAACAGAGCCAGTACTAGAATTTTATCCTTTGGTCTGCGTTTCTCTGATATTATTGTAATTAGCTGTATTACAATGGGGGTGCCTAGAGGCTCAATTATTTCATTTCACTAGGGATGGCTGCTGTATTAATTTTTAAACAATACATTTTAAATATTTACTGAGGTTGTTAAGAACCTGTGATAAGATGCCAAAGTCCTTCTTAGCAGAAGGAAGGATTCAACTGTTTTTTAGAAAGTTTTCTTGTTTTATCATTCAGCCAAACTTCAAAATTTAAAGGAAAATATTAACCTGTCTTACTTTGTAATAACCCTCCAGCTGGAAAAAAAATGTGATGTGAGGGGTTTTTTTCCCATTTATTTTATTAATACATTTCACTTGGAGGTATTTTTGGTGAGAAAATTAATTTTTCAATGATAAATTCTGCACTCTGGATTAGGAGGCCCAAGAGGACAAAATCAAAAAAGAGGAAATGGTGAAAATATGATTTATTTAGAGATATTTGGCTCTTTTCCTTCAATTCTAGATCTTGGATGCAACTCGATACATAAATGTTTATCTTCTGGTACCTAAAGGCCAAACAGAGAGAAAAATAGATTTTTAAAAGAAAATTGTGAAGCACACCCGATTATATAATTTTGAAGTTCAAAAACAAGTTGAAAAGTAAGAGAAATGTTTATATACTTCTATGAATATATTCTGATCAAACATTTGAAGCAGTGTCCAGAAAGGCTGTGGAATTTCTCTCCATGGAGATACTCAAAGTTCACCTGGACAAGTCCCTGAGTAACCTGACCTAATTTTGAAGGTGGCTTTGCTCTAAACAAGGGATTTGTATAGGTGACTTACAGAATCACAGAATCACAGAATTAGTAAGGTAGGAAAAGACCATAGAGATCATCAAGTCCAACCTATCACCTGTTACCTAACCTGTTACCTAAAGAAGTCATCTTAAAACAAAAATCCTGTGTCAACAAATAACAAAATCTCTTGAAAGAGCTTCAGTGAAATTACAAAGTATGGTATGCAACTCCAGACCATTAGGAAGCTTGCNCTGCCCAGGGATGTGGTGGAATCGCCATCCCTGGAGGTGTTCAAGAAAAGACTGGATGAGGAACTCAGTGATGTGGTCTAGATAATGGGATGATGGGACAGGAAATTAGGTTATGTGCATGGTTCTGGGGTTGTGGGTTCGATTTCTGTATGGGCATTAGCTTGGGAGTTGGAATTGATGATCCTTGTGGGTCCCTTCCAATTCACAATATTCTGTGTGTGATTCTGGGTGAGCGAGAAGGAAAACCATTTGGTCAATATGTTTTCTCAGGTCCAAATTTCTCTGTGGATTTAGAATTGCAGAGAAGGACAACCATGAATGGTTGAATGTAGGTCCTGAGTAGTCCCTATGACCATGTTCTTCACAGACTAGATCATAGAAAATAATATTAGAGCACTCTTCAGAGACAAAGATTGTATTATGAATAAGAACCAATCATGAATGTAAGAGTTTCATATGGCAGACTTTAAGTAGAACAATCCTGCAGAGGATTTAATTTATTACAATTCAAATCAAAGCAAGAAAAACATCTAAATCTTAAAACACCTTCTCCCTATCCCTTCCTTGTTCACAGGTTCAACTTCACTTTTGATTTCTCTGACTTCTTCCCCTCAGTGCTGCAGGGGGATGGGGAATAGGAGTTGTGTTCAGTTCATCACACATTGGCTCTGCTGTATTCACTGGCATGTGTAGACAAATGTTATCAACTCTAGAGAAATTCATCAGCTTTGGAGAAATTCACCACTAGAGTTATGGTGTCGGTTTTTTCAGGAGCAAGACTATTTCAGAGCAAAATGAAACACAACTCATCAGTCATGACTGTAATAGGAAATCTTCAAGCATTACACAAAGGCTATCAGGTCCACTCCCTCAATGCCTCTTCCTTCTACCCAGGACTCTGCAACACCATGATCACAAACTGAGAACAATCAGACAATGAAGACAGGCTGTAGGTACTGTCTCAAGAGGGAAGTAGGTGCAAGCTCTGCAGCTCTCTGAGCTCTCTCAGCAGGACCCTGGCAAACACTTGCAAAAGAGGTCCTCACAACTCTGAGATTCACAGATTGTATCGATCCATGTAAATGTCTCTGTGCTTCTCAATCCTGCAGGCTTGGGTGCAGCAGGGTAAACAATAAGGTGCATATGCAGCAGAGGGAAGAGAGGGGCCCAGAGTAGAGAAAAGCACTGTATGCTGATATTACAACAAGCACAGGAGTCTTTGGCCTGGGAGATCCACAGGTCAAGCTATAGTGTTGATGGTACCGAGTCAAGGCACCTTTCTGATTTCTTGCCTCATATCTCCCATGCCAACCACGTTACAAATTCAGGGGTAAGAGCAGGAAAGGAAGAAATGAAAGACCTGATAACATTCGTGCAAGGCAAACAAGAAAACGTCTGTCAGTGTTGCCAACTTAAAATCCATACCTGTGCTCATTCACAGCAGCAATATGTGGGCCATAATGGACAAGGTCAGCCCTAACTGAAAAGCTTCTCTATAGCCTGTATTATATCACTTTCTGTATTTACATTTTGAGTTTAATTTAGAGTATTGAGAGAAGGTGAAGCCTGAAAATAGCTTTCATTTCCTTACTTGACAGACCTTTGTTTTAAAACTGTAGGAAAGCATTATTTCTGAAATAAAACCCAAAGTGAAAATGCTCATTGTCAATTAACTGTTTTCTCCACTCCATATGCTGGTTTTTGCTGCAGAAAGATCAACACCTTTTTCTTGGGTTGTCTCTAAGATTTGCATGTGAAAAAAGATGAATAAAGAGAAGGAGTGTGTAGAAGGAAGAATGACAAGACTGGGAGTGGTTGTAATTTTCCTGGCACCATAATATGAAGATCAATCTAAACAAAAATGATGTTCTTATTACCCTATCGTTCCACACTCTAAATGCATATAGGAATAAACATAAAATGTATCTCTATGTTTTAAAAATACTGGGTGAAACTTTTTTCTCTTCTCCAGGGCAGTTTTAATCAAACAGCTTTTTCATTTAACAAAAAAAAAAAAAAAGAGAGAGAGAGAGAGAAAGTAGATAATTATACCAGTGCCACTCCTTATCCCAATGCCTGTACCTCTCCAGAGAGGCAGAGTGCTGATCTTCATATCCTCCATTTTCCCTGGAATGGGGAGCCTGGTACTCACAGTCCTGTAATCAGGGGGAAATGCTAGGATAGTTCATTCAGCTTTTGCCCAGTGGGTGTGTTCCAATGTGTACAAATAATTAAAAACCTGATTAGTCAGAGAAAATTTGTATTCAAGTGAGGCCGAAGACTTTGGAGAGGGTGAAAGATACATTGTTTTCAACTGCACTGTCATTAATGTTTCATTTTTTACATACAAAATAGTACAATTTAAATAAATCAATAAAAAGATGGTCTAAAACTTAAAGCCCTCTACAACACTGGCAAGTCTCTCTCCTGAATAATGTTAGGTAATTTCTGCCGTGGGTAGTCTTGTCTAGCAATCAAACCACCTAAATAGAAGATTTAAAATTCCTGAAATCCCATGAATGGCACTTGAGCTTTGATGTCACTTAACTCTAAGTGTGAGGGGAAGCGTGGAGGCTGCAGCTGCAAGAGCACTGCAGGCAAAACAGTGTTTTTCTGAAGTCTCTTTGCTCACCTCTCCTTTAAAGAGCTTCTGAACACCTGTACTCACATTAACTGCAATTTGGGGAAGCCAAATCAGCCTGTAAATCAGTCCCTATGCCCACAGACACAAAGTGCATTAAAATGAAACACTTTCGTACTTCAATATCAGGAAGTCACTAATAACTAATAATTACTGAAAACCACCTGCATGTAGCCAGCCTGGAAGTCTTCTGTTACCGAAATACCAAACAAACAAATGCCTCACCCTTTCAACATCTAATTTAGCTCAATATAGTATCTGCACATCTGCTTTTTCAAATAGCTATTAAACACATTATATTGTAGTACATCCTTTAAAAAAAAAAAAAAAACAAACAACCCACCAATTTAGAATTTACTCCCATTCCTCTGTATAATTGTTGTGCCAGGATCAGATTGAAATACCAATACAGCGATATTAGACACTATTCACTGTTGGTAAAAGGACATCAACACAACTGCTAGCCAGTAGCAGTCATGGTAGAGCATAAGAGAATAACATTTTGGTGGATTTTTTATCTAGCCTCATAGTTTAAATTGAGGGGACAATAGAAGCTATTTTCTTTCATTGCAAAAATCTCCCATTAGTAGTTCAAAGTCATTTAGTTGGTTGAAATGGCATTTATTCTAAAAACATTCACCAGTGAGCTGTTTTAGTGCAGTCAAAAAAATATCATTATTCTCATTTAGGAAATAAAATATGATTTTCAAAGCAGAGCACAAACATTGATGCTCATTACAACAGGCATGTGTAACAAATCTGGGATCACATCAAGTCTAACATACACAAGATTACTCTGTCTGAAGAGGAGCAAGATGGTGCATTAATTTCCATTCTAACTAGCGTGTACCTGCGCATGGCAAATGTTCAAAATTTCATCATGTAAATTTACTTGTTGTATGTATCCCCAGTTGCCAAGATCACTCAGCAATGCATTCTGGTTCTGCTTTAAGGGGCTCAACTGCAACTTCAGATTTGTACAGTAATGCATTTATTCATTTACCTGAGTTTAAAACATCTGTAGCATGGTCAGGAGACAATAATTTTCACAGAATTTTTAAGTATATTGGTGCTTTCCTATTAACAATATCCATTGGACTTTGAAGTGATAAGAGCTGTACAATGTAGCGCAGTGTTGAACTTGACTTTTCTTGCATCAAGCATATATCATATGGCTCACTTCTTTTAACAGAGTCATGGTCTTAGATATAAAAATTTACTTCTTAATCTATTATTTACATTACACCATAAGTATACAGCATTTGTTTAAAAATAAAGATTTTCTTTTTAAGGAAATAGAAAGGACACAGATATTTCTTTCTTCTTTTAAAAGTGGAAAGTGAAGAAAGATAAAGGAAAAATTAAATAGGAACAAAGTGTCGCCTGAAAGGTGGATGATTCCCCATCTGCAAACTTAAATACAGGCTGCCCAGGGAGGTTGTGGAGTCTCTCTCTCTCTGATGATATTCCAAACCCACCTGAACATGTTCCTGTGTCGTCAGCTCTAGGTGACCCTGCCTTGGCAGGGGTGTTGGACTGGATGGTCTCCAGATATACCTTCCAACCCAAACAATTCTGTGATCTATGACCTGCAGGCACCTATTTGATAATATTACCCCTGAGCTCAAACAGGAGCAATGCAACTCAGAGTAGGATGTGAAGCTGGGAATGGAAAAAGTGCACAAAATATTTTAAGCAAATGAATGCAAACAGGATTATAGGAGCATTTTTATGTTGTATTATCCCGAGTTTCTGGATCTACTGTTATTGTTTCTTTATTGTTTAGTTGGCATTTGAAGATCTAATCAAATTTGGCTTAATACAAAAAAAAACTTTAAAAAGAAGGAAAAGACAATATTTCTCAGGTGAACATCAAGTGTGGGAAAAAAAATTATAAATTTTAGAGAGTTTTTACTAAGATCTTTTCAATTTTTAAGTTCTATTTGATTCTCCTATTACAGAATCACAGAATATTCTGAGTTGGAGGGGACCCACAAGGATCATCGAGTCCAACTCTTAGCACTGTCTCCATGGCAGGAATCGAACCCGGGTCTCCCACACGACAGGTGGGGACACTTGTATTGCTTCATGAAAGGCAAAATAAGCCCTTCACTGACTAGAAATCCAAAACAGATACGTAAAAAGAATAAGTTACATAATCAAACTTTGAGAAATTGATTTTTCTTTGCTTGTTGACTTTCAGCTCAGAGCACTTTTCTACTTTTCTACTTTTCTTACCAGTGTGGTAGAAATATTCTCAGGAATTTAGACAATTCGAGAGGGCAAGGGTGGTGCCAGGACAAAAGAGACATAATGCTGCACACCCAGCCTTGACAATCTGGTGTCACGCAATAAAGGTACTGTTCCAAAAATGAAGGTTTTAGAGGAGATGACTCAATTCCCGTCAACCTTTCCTTAAATATGAACACTGATTTAAACGACTGAAAAACTGCTAGCCATCCACTTTAAAACCTTCAGAACAACACCCACAATAGCAAACAGAAAATGTGACTATTGCCCCAGCCTGAGCTGCAGGAAGAAGACATGAAACATATAATCCTCCTTCCACTCTGGTATATGGAAATTGACCTTAGGAGCTGCATTTTATTGGCCTGCATATGGCAAAACATGGCTGCACAGGTTTCTTTACAGTAGGAAAAATCAGTTGTTGTTTCCCTTTCCCCAAGCTAAAATCCTCCCTCTACCCTGAAGAAAGAAATGCTGCCTTCTGGCCTCATGAGTCAGAAAAGTGAAAAAAAAGTCAACAACTGAAAGCAACAAAATAACTTCTATCCCNGTGAATTTTTCCTTGTTTTTCTTATGTGAGAAATCAATATTCAGCCATGGACTACATCTGATCCAGGAACTTCAACTACAATAATGCACCATTGATGCTTCAATCTTTCAGTAAAGACAGCCCAAGTTTAGCACAGGCACTAGGTACTGTGTCAACCTAGCATACAAATATGGTGATATGAATTCAGGCATCTTGAAGTATCCAATGTAATTCAGTTTTAGATAAATTCATAATTAAATTCTTAATCTTTCTGTACCAAGTCAACAACTGAAAGCAACAAAATAACTTCTATCCCCTGCATCCCAGGGGTTTTCACAATGAAATATATAAAGTTGTTACATTTTGAAACATAAAATTCAAGCTGTGTGGAATGGCTGGATTATCACACTTTAATGCAGCAAGAAATGCACACAGGAGTTATCTACATGCTGTACTTTGTGAAGTTGACATGTTCACAGATTATTCCAAGTTGGAAGGGACCCAAAAGGATTATCTAGTCCAACTTCAATGCCAATGTCCACCCAGGGATCGAACACAAAACCCTGGAGCGATGGGCACCACACGCCACCCATCCAAGCCTCCCATCGTCTAGGCTGTGTCACAGAGTTCCTCATCCAGTTTTTCGTAATCACCTCCAGGGATGGCGACTCCACCACCACCCTGGGCAGACCATTCCAATGAGAGATCACTCTCTCTGTGAAAAAACTTTTCCTAACATCCAGTCTAAACCT
>WEKX01028715.1:0-16652 GCA_013390025.1 Pitta sordida | reverse complement strand
ATTTTGCAGGTGCTGTGTAATGGCACACAGGACTATCTGTTCCATTACTTTACCCAGGACTGAAGTCAGGCTAACAGGTCTGTAATTACTCAGATCATCTTTCCTGCCCTTCCTGTGGATGGGTGTCACATTAGCCAATTTCCAGTTTGTGGTACATCACCAGTAAGCCAGGACTGTTGGTAAATTATGGCTTGGCAAGTTCATCTGCTAGTTCTTTCATCACCCTCAGATGGATCCCATCTGGTCCCATGGACTTGTGAGGATCCAAGCCACTCTGACTACCTCCTCCTGGATTACAAGGGGGTTATATTGCATCCCGACTCCTTCCGTCAGCCCACAAGTCCAGATGTCCTGCAGGGAATCTGTCAACAGCCCAGAACGTTGTGTCACCGCAAAAGGGTGGCTAAATAACAAGAAACAGTATTTACTTCAGTCCTCAGGAGGGAGAGGGAATAGCTGGGTATTTAATGATTGTAAATAAGATACGGAGATATACTGGCCCTGAATTATTTCCTTAGCACACAGATCACTGGAACTGGAAGACAAGAAATGCTCTGGCTGAGGTTTAGTCAAGATATATTTGTTAGGGATAAAGGAAGAAAGATAGAATGGTTTGGATTGGAAGAGACCTGAAAGCTCATCTCATCTCAACACCCTGGCCACGGGCAGGGCCACCTTCCACTAGAGGAAGTTGCTCAGAGTCCCATCCAGACTGGCCTTGAGCACTTCCATGGATGTGGCAGCCACAATTTTTCACACAATATGCCTACTGACACCCGTGTATACACACACAAAAACACCTGCACAAAATCATACACACATGTTGATTCATATAATGTGAGGGCAGGAGAATTCTTTATATAATTTCCATGCTTTTTGTGTTAATGATGATATCTAATGGTAAAATCTAAATGTTTTGAGGGACATATACCCATAGTTCTTGAGCAACGCTAGCAATCCCCACAACAGGAGTGATAATAATAGGGTTTTGTTTCACAGCTCTGCCGCAGAGTGACTGAAAACTTCCTGAGTGCTTATCCAAAGCAGAGAGAGGTGGTGAATAAAGACTTGTACAAACATGCCAAATGCATGTTAGTACAGAAAAGCAGACACTACATTTTCAAGAATGGGAGTTTTTGCCATTTGTCCTGAAAATGTTTCAAATTGCAGCTAGTCGCTATGCAGTTGCCTCACCTCTCACTAAGCTTTGGTACTTGCCACTGAGGGAGCAGCATTTTAAATTGCTGGCTCACATCTAGGCCCTTAAAAGGGCACCCTCCAGTGTAATGACCCTGACAAAAGTGAACAATGTGGAAACAAGTTACAGAAGTAAAATCAGTCAGAAATCAAAGTACAGCTCTACTAAAGCCTGTGCTCCTGCAACAAGCCCAGTCAGTACTGAACTCTCTAATTTCTCCTACAAAAATTACTCAAGTCCAGTGTAAATCTCAAAAGTGTGATTACTGTTCCAGATTCACAGAGAAATCTTCTGGCTTTGGATTTTTTTTTATTTTTATTTTTTATTTTAGATGCTGTTAATAGGCATTCAGGTCATTATGGCATCCTGGCCTGTATTAGGAACAGTGTGGTCAGTCGGACTAGGGAAGTTATCCTTCCCCTTCCTCGGCACTGGTCAGACCACATCTGGGCTCCCCAGTTGAAGAAGGATGTTGAGCTGCCTGAGAGGGTCCAGAGAAGGGCAACAAGGATGGTGAAAGGACTGGAGGACAAGCCCTATGGGGAGTGACTACGGGAACTGGGGTTGTTCAGCCTGGACAAGAGGAGGCTCAGAGGCAACCTGATTGCTGTTTACAACTACCCGAGAGGAGGCTGCAGCCAGGTGGGTGAAGATCTCTCAGGCTGATGACACCAGAATGAGAGGACATGGCCTTAAGCTACACCAGGGGAGGTTTAGACTGAATGTTAGGAAGCGGTTTTTCACAGAGAGAGTGATCACTCATTGGGATGATCTGCTCAGGGAGATGGTGGAGTCACCATCCCTGGAGGTGTTTAAGAGTAGGCTGGATGAGGCAATTAGTGCCATGGTTTAGACAATGGATTGATGTTGGGTTACAGGTTGGACTCGATGATCTCCAAGGTCTCTTCCAACCTTGCAAATACTGTGATAAGGTGATATTAACAGAATGAAAGATCATTATAAGAAGATTGCGGACATTTTCCATCATTCAATGATCTCCAAGGTGTTGTGTGGTTTAAAGATATTGAAGACTAAAATGTTGCAGATATTCTTGGACAGAAAATAAAAAGCATATTCTAGATATTTCTGAAGATACATATTTCACTGTTTTGTATAATTTGGAGTTACTAGGGTTTATGTACAGAAGAATCACATTTTCATAACTCAGATGAGAAGAAACAAAATTACTATCTCTTCATCACCTGTGAGTACAGAATGGCTTTCTATATGGCATGGACAAACCACTCAAAGAATTAAATAGTCACATTTTCAACCAAATGAAACTACATAAAGGTTTAGAACTCCCATGAATTCTAAAAGAATTTTCCTCTGTTTATGAGTTCTGCCTCTATTTTACTCATACTCTTCAGTCACAGTAATTGGTCAAGAGGGACAGAGTTGCTATAAGGGTCATTTTTATTCACTAAACTCCAGTGAATGTTGCAGTCTCTAAACATTTAGATGACATTATCCGATCTACTTAGCGCTTGGATCTTCCCATTACTTGTTTTTGGGTGGATTCAGAGCAAACATAATCAGCTCTTTAAATCTGCAGCTTGCAGTGGTCCCTGTATCTTTTCCAAACCTTCATTTCAGAGTCTCACTCTTACAGAGATATTTGTTCAATACAAAATAGCTTCACACCCTGCTCCCATTTCAAACAGAAAGAATGAACATGAACAACAGTCTACCTTGTGAAACAAGAAATCTGAATTTGTTTCTGCGTTGATACACATTTCAGTTTCTTGGTGGTTTTACTCCCTTTATGGAAAACAAACCCAAAACTACCCCACGGCCCCAGAATCAATACCATTCACTTGACCTACAGGCTACAATTAAATGCTCACATCGCAGTGAGGTGCTTCAGGCACTGGTTTCCTCCTGCTATTTCAAATACTGTCTTCTTCCCCCAGCACACCAGGCAACTTGTACTTGAGCAGCTTGCAGGTATTGAACTGGTTTCCACAAAGGCTCAATAACTATTCCTACTTTATGCAAAAGGTGGTCTTTTTTAGCTCATACTTAACAAGATAGCTTTGGAATTGGCAATGCGGAAACCTGGTTGAAGGGCTTGGACAATGATTACTGACCCACATTTATCCTTATTGAAGTCTTGTATTCCTTTGTAAATACATGAAATCTCTCCATTTGTATTTTTCTGAAACATTTTACATGGCATTGTTTACAGGCCGACAAAGGGAATCTTTGCAAGTCTTTACTGCTTCAATCAAGTATCAACTCTTTTCTAAGCCTTTACAGAATCCTAGAATACCCTCCATTTGAAGGAACCCACAAGGATCATCTTCTGGCCTTGCACAGGACGATCCCTCACACCATGTGCCTGAGAGTGTTGTTCAAAAATTTCTTCAACTCTGTCAGTCTTGGTGCTGTGACCACTTTCCTGAGAAGCCTGTTTCAGTCACCAACCTCTGGGTGAAGAATCTTTTCTAAATATCCAACTTAAACCTTCCCTGATACAATTTCAGCCCATTCCTTCATGTCATGTCACTGGGCACCAGAGAGAAGAGATCCTTGTCTGCCTCTCTACATTCTCTTGTGATGAAGATGTAGACCATCAGAGAGCTTTATTTGTCCTTTGTGAAATATATTCAAAATTCTTTTATGTAGCTTCTGTCTAACAGCACACACAAAGAGCAAAGAATTAAAAAAAAAAAAACAAACCAAAAAAACTAAACCCAACCAAACCCTAATTAAAAGAGTGAAATACAATTTTAAAGGTTAAATGTGTTAAATTCTGCAGTGGTTTATATCCATACCACCTGACTAACTATGGTAGATGGGACAAATAGCAGAATTTTTTTTCTTGAAAGGCAGGCATCTGAGAATGCCCCAAGGGTCAGTGTCTCTGGAACAATACATGAGTGTGCTGGTTTGAATGTGGGTTTTTTTTTCTTCTGACAGCAGGGGCGCTAACTAGCACAGGTAACGCTGGCCAGTTCCTGGCTGGGTCCTGCTGCCTGCCAAGGTCAGGCCAGTTGGAGAGATAGAGGTGCCTCTGTGATAACATATTTAAGAAGGAAAGGAAAAAAACTAGTGACAGCAAGAAGATGGCTGGAGTAGAGCCTGTGAGAGGTTGAACAGCCATGAAGGCACCAAGGCCAGGGCAGCCCGAGGAGGGGGAGGAAGTGTTCCAGGCGTCTTGCTGCTGCTTGTGGAATGGACCATGGTGAAGCAGACTGTCTGTTTCAACCCATGGAGTAGAGAGAGAGAGAGAGCAGAGATGCAGAATCCACGTGCGGCCACACTGGAGCTGGAGGATCATGCTAGAAGGCTGCAGACATGTTGGAGCACACATACCTGGAGCAAAGATCCTGGAAAGACATTGTAGCCCGTGGAAGAGGAGTCCACACAGACAGAACTGTACTTGGTAGGGTCTGATCTATGTACTTTGGGATGGGCTCATGAATGAAGCAGCACAGCCAATGCTTAAAAGACTGCATCCTGTGGTGTGACTCTCGGGCAATAGAGAGTGGAAGAGCTGTCGCCCCTGGGTTCGGACTCAGGATGGGAAAGGGTCATGAAAGACTTTTCTCTCGTGAGGGAAAGAGGACTTTATGAAAGGCAGGGAGATGATTTCCTACCCTAAACTGATCAGAAAATACCAACTGCCTGGCTTTCCCCTACTCCTGTTCTCCCTTTTTCTCCTGGAGGAAAAAAGGGAATATGAGATCTGTTGTAAGAAGAAGGTGGGGTGGGGGAAGAAGGTTGCCTTTGAGATGATGCTTCTCACATTAAGCTCTGATCTTGTTAGAAATAAATAAATCCTTTATATTCCACACTTGGAACTTGTTTTGCCTGTGACAGACCTCTTCAGGTTTTTTTCTTTTTTTCTCCTTCCTCCTGTTTGTATAAGGGGGGAGGAGGAGAAAATGAAGTGAGGAAGAGGTTGTGGGTGAATCTCTGGCACCCAGCCAGGGTCAAACCATGACAATGAGTTTGAGCAGCAGTAGTTTCGAAGTAGGATCACAATCTCCATTCTCATTAAGTGCTTTCAATTATAAAATTATATCAGTTTCTCAACAAGAAAAAAAACAAACCAAAACAAAAAAATCCCATGCACATGGAGCACCCTGTTTGTTGTGATCTTTAAATTAAGAGAATATGAAATAATAAAAACTGAGATGATATGACTGGTGGTCATATCACGGTATCAAACCTACAAGGAATGCTCACAAAATGGTATTTTCATTAGTATGTGAATCTCTGGCACCCAGGACATGAAGCTTCCCTCTATGGGACATGAAATCCCATAGAATACCAAATCCCCTATTAAAACCTGGATCTTTATATTAATATGTGAATATGTTTGTTCTTTAAAAAAAAGTATTTAATTTCTTCATGAATGTATTTGAACAACAGATCCCAAAAAAGTTAGAAGGTAAAGTGCTTTTAAAGTTATATAAGCCACAAATCACATTTGTTAATTTAGCTGACCCTAATATGGTAATTAACATAGAATTAATCTCCCTTGAGAAGATACAAAACATATGAAATCAAGACAATCTGGAATCCAGCCCAGCAAAAGAGTTATATAAAAAGGATGTACGGAACCATTTAGTCAACAACACTGCACTAATCTTTTGAAAAGAGGATTCTAAATGCTAAATTTTGAAGTGCTAGAATAAATAAAACCTTGATTATTTTTTTCCTAACCCCATGAAGAAGAATATTTATTCCATCTTCAGATCAAGATAACTTCACATCGATACACATGGTTCACAGATTAACCATTCTCTTTTCTTTTGTCAGCTGGGAATATTAATTCATTTAAATGAAATTAAAACAAACAGAATCACAGAATCACAGAATCAGTAAGGTTGGAAAAGACCATAGAAATCATCAAGTCCAACCTATCACCTATTACCTAATCTAGCCAAACCTGTTACCTCACCTGTTGCCATCAAACAAACAAACAAAAAGCCAAATCCAGACATATGATGTCAGTTTTACTCCAATGGCAAGTAACAAATATGGCAAGAGCATTTAGTGGCAAAGTCATTGACTCAGTCTCTATAGCAAAAAAACCTCCACTGAAAACCATCACGTAAAACCTAAAGAACAGGGACATGTTATTGGAAACGCAATTCATAACCTGATTTTAAAAATAAAACCAGCATAAATGTTCCATGGAAGGGGAATAAACTCACAAAGAAAAGAGTGCAGTGAAGAATAGAAAGGCTAAGGAGATAAGGCTAAGTTCCTCAACAGGAGGACCCACAGCCTCACACAGCCAATAATCTCAAAAGCTATGAAACTAAAAAGGTATTTGCTATTCTTCACAATCCATAACTTCCAGATACTTTTCTGCCAGCGAAGAGGACTTATCCCTTGTTCCTCTGCAAACTTTGAATCTTCATTTGCTTTAAGGATCCCAAAATGTTGAAATGTAATCCTGAGATGAGCAGGAATAAACTATGGAAGAAATTCAAACAAAGCTGAAGTCTAAAAGTATCATGCTACAGGACTGTAAAACTGTGTAAGGCACTACCCAAATCCACTTGCATCAGGAACCTCTGGAACTCAAAGCTGTTGCTGATGAAACTCAACAGTAGTGGCCAAAAAAATAGAGATTTCCCCTAGTCCCTCGGAGGTCAAATGGTTAAAGGCAGTATATATCTTTCAGGAGATGTATGGCTGCATCCTTCTCAAGACAACTGGTGATTTATAATCCCCTAATTTTATTAGCCCAAATCAGAATGGACCATTAGACAACACAGCAAAAAAGCATAAGAAACCTATGGGACAGAGAATCTATCTTTTCATGCCAAGAGTCTAAATATCCTTCCATCATCCCACCCAAAGACTAAGTACATAATTCCATCCCGAAATAGTCTAAGAAAAGCTACCCAAGGAAGATGTAAAAATATCTAAATGTGCTAAATACATTTAATAGGCAAACCTACATTTAAAAAACTTGTAGACTTTGTAAGGGGGGCACAGAAATGAGAGCTTTATTGGGCTCTGAACAATTCCCATGTCATTTAGATCTCTTCTTTACCCTCAGCAAGCAACTCTTCCCCATGCCTGTTTGTACAGCCTTGGCACTAGGGGTCCATCATTCCCAGCATTTAGCTCTCAAAGGCTCTGACAGCTGAACATATTTAGTCTTATAAATAGAAAAACATTTGCGTCAGCCACTACACTATGTTAATTCCCTCAACTGCCGTATTTTCATTACGTGTTATAAAACATCCTCATTTCCCCCCTCACATCAGGGAATGATCCCTTGCGTAAAGGAGATAAATGTGGTCAACAGTCTAATTAATCCTCACATTAGATTTTATTTTCTTACAAAGAATTACTTAAATTTGTAAGAGGCAAAGAAAGAAATGGAAGGTCCCCTTTCTCAAAAAGATAGTTCAGATTTTCTGTCAACTGCAGTTCCTCTAATTGCAATACTTCAAACATTATTAATTTCATCCATATTGGAACAGGTTTCCCAGAGAAGCTATGGATGCCTCCTCCTTGGAAGTATGCAAGGCCGAAATGGATGGGGGTCTGAGAAACCTCATCTAGTTGAAGGTATCCCTGCCAGTGGCAGTGGGGCTGGGGACCAACTGTCCCAAGGGTCGCTTCTAAACCAAAACATTCTGTGATTCTATAATATCATTTCCTTTCCCATTTCTCAGGAGGAGCTTGTAAGGATGATAAACCTCCATTTATAAAGCCACACTCCCACCACAATGGATGTATGAACAGAAAAAACTTCTTTGCTTCCATAGCAGGACACACTTCCTCTTGTTCTTCCTGTTCTGCCCAAGACATCTGCCACAATGCAGGAATTACATATATTGCAGCACTGAGTAACATTTTCAGCAAAAGAATTCATAATGGGTGGCTTTAGTGTCTCTAGACAAAAAAACATTCTTTGGATTATAAATATNCTAGTTTAGGCACCAGCAGATCATTTAAAGTAAGCAGACCTATTTATTTTTCCCCCTCAAGAAGCCACCTTATCTACATATAAGTATTGACTGAAATTGTTGGCTATGTGTATATATAGANTATATATATATATGTAAGTAAGTATACATATATAACATGTAACATTATGGGTATTCTCATTTATTGGAGAATCAGATAAACAACTATCATCATATTTCATAGGGCAATGAGGCAGCAATTCATTTATTAATAATTGTGCAGTGCTTTGAAAAAGTAAATCGTTCTAAGTGTTGGGTGCTATAATTAAGAAATTTTTAAATGTTGATAAACTGAAAGCCAAAATTTTATATCTGAATTTGCTACAGGGCTATTCACCCTCCAGCTGTGGATACTGTTCTTGCAGCAGCTATTGATTGCACATAGCAGCAAGTTTGAGTAGTCTTCATTCTGAAAACATATGAAATGCTGGTCTTATTCACAGCAATAAACAACTTGCCCTGACTTCAGAGAGTCCCTGTCTTCAGAATATATCATTTACTAGGAAGAAAATTAAATCCATCCCAACAAAAAAAAAAAAGGACAGAATCTAACTTTCATGGAGAATATTTTCTANAACTTTCATGGAGAATATTTTCTAGTTTAGGCACCAGCAGATCATTTAAAGTAAGCAGACCTATTTATTTTTCCCCCTCAAGAAGCCACCTTATCTACATATAAGTATTGACTGAAATTGTTGGCTATGTGTATATATAGAATCATAGAATCATAGAGTGGTCTGGGTTAAAGTGATCTTAAAGACCATCTAGTTCCAAACCACCTGCCAAGAGCAAGGACACCTTCCACTAGACTGAGTTGCTCCAAGACCTGTCCAACATGTCCTTGAACACTTCCAGGAATGGGGCATACACATTCTCTCTGGGCAACTTGTGGTAAGGCTTCCTGATGTTGTCAAATCTGGAGATGGCACCATTGGATTGATTGCTCCCAGAACATGTTTCCTCACATTTCTAGCAAAATTAAACAAATTTAAGCAACAGTTCAGTTTGCTTTTGAAATTGTATATAGTTCTACCACTTAATTTGATTTTGTGGTAGTCAAGAGATCTGCAGCCTCTTCCCGGTCACTCAGAAAAATCATTGAGGTGTAAAACAGCATTTGAGGCATTATGGTTTAACAGTCACTTCTCATAATACAAGCATGGGGAACACAGTCTCAGAGTCTGGGGGGATGGAAACCAAAGATTCTCCAAGGCTCAACAGAACAGTAGGGAGTTTGTTGCATAAAGAAGAAACTTTCAGCTTGAATACAGTTACGTAGGCAAAAAATAGAACTGGTTTGCTTAGCACAAGCTTTTTCTTTGTGTTGGGAACAAGCCACTAATGTCCAGGAAAATGAAATGAAACAATTCATTCTCTAAAGAGACTTGAACACATGAGCATGAAGAAATACTTTGAAATGCAAAAAGAAATCCACCATTCCTCATGAATCATGATCAAATGGATTTCCCTGAGCAGAGTGAGGCAGTGTCTCAAAATAACACAACTCAAATCAACACTACACAGTCCTTGGAGACACAGGGTGGAAAGGCCCCTACTCTGCTGGAAAACAGCGGCATGAAGAAGCTATTTCTTATGCGACAAATGTCCAGATAAAACAGAAGAAACAAAATTACAAATGTTTCCCACAGCTTTATGAAGACATCTGAAGTATAGAAAATAATCAGTGGGTTGGTTAGGTTTGTTAATGGTTCTTATATTACCAGATGTATCTTATGGGGCTTTTTTCAGATTTGCTCTGGAAGTGTCTTGTCTCAGTGCACTACAAAGAGAGTAGACTGTTTTAAAGCTACATATGTTCATGTTCATGTTGTAGTTCCAAGACAGAATTACACATCATCAGCAGCTTCACTTCATAAAGGTTGTTAAGAGTTCTTAACCAGTCTAATTAAGGCTGCTTTTTTCCTGAGTGGAAAGATCACATTAAAAAAAACCCCACAACAAACTTCAAGCACCTACGCCCCATCTTCCAATTTTATTATTTTTTAAGTTTTGAGAAACACACAATGCTGTGTAGCATTTAATGTATTTGGAAAACCTGGAGACATTACAGGTGAGATATTGGCAAAAAACCCAAACAAACCACACACTGAAAAACTGAAGCATAATAATGGTCTACCCTAAACCCTGGGTATGGCTATCACAATTAAAAGAAAAAAAATAATATGGATTCTCTTCCTCAGAGATTCACTTTTACAAGATATAACCATGTAGCATGTTCATCTCTCTTCCTCGGGAACTCTTGCCACCTCACCTCTAGGCATTCAAAGACAAACCTGCAGATCTAAGAATAAACAGATCTGGGACAGCGAATAACTGATTCCTCTTCTTCATTCGACACCAATTGTAGTAATGAGACCTTCCTTGGAAAATAAACAAGCTACATAATTAGTCTGCTATCTGGAGTCTCTTATATTTCTCATTTCAAGCAACATCAATCACTTGCATCCCACGTTACTTCCACTCAAGCACAGCATCCTTCTTAGTGCTATCACAGAGCATTAGTTCTGTGAGAAATGCCAAATCACATAGGGAAAGTGAAATAGAAAATTGTTTACAACAGTGTATGAAATCCCATAATGTTTTGTATTTTCTGCCTAAATTATATATATATGTGTTTCGGCTTCACATTTGAGCCTTGGCAGGCTCAGAATGATGCTTAGCAGCTCAGTTAAGGCATCAGTTCACACTCTCACAAGATGCTCATGTAACTCCCAAGTGAACTAGTCAGATGTTGGAAGATAACTTCCAGATCACTATTGCACAAGTCAAGGAAGACAGCACCCTTCATAGAAGTTGACTATTAAAGGATATCAGAGAGGAAGAGGAAGGAAAGGAAAGATGTAATCTTCAACTTTAGGGAAATTAATACCATTTAGCTATCACCGTCTCCTGGCTGGCTCACTGACTGATGACAAGAGCTACAGATGGAAAAGGTGGGAGGGAGTTAAATGGAAAGCTGTCCAGCTCTTACACTTTTCATACTGTCAACAGCTCTTCTCTGTTATTTTTTGTGAACTTTTTTCAATTTCCCTTGGGGGAATTGTTCATAGTTTTAATTAATCTCAATTACTAAGAAAGAACATTGAAAGAGAAAACAGATATTAGAGTTCTCTGCTCCTGAATTCAGTAATAATCATGTCACTGACTTCCACCAGATTCACAAGGACCCTCAGAGAACAACTGAAACAGGTCAGCACACTTCAGGAACAGCTTTTTTCAGGGTTTGGCTGTTGGAAGCTTAATTATGAGCCAGCGGGACCTTCTCTGAGCTCCTGCAGTGATGAACTCTCCCATGTTGAACCTCAACAATTCCCTCAGAGCAGCCAGTATGACTGGCAAACACTCATTAGAGTTAGATTTTAAATAAATTATTTTTCTCCCTTACCCTTTCCCCTCCTATCTTCAAAAGTCAGATATATGCAAAGGGAATTGAAGAGAGTAATAAGGTTTGACGGGGATCTGAAGCCTAAATTATATCTCACCAAGGCATAAAGTCTCCAGAGCCTTTTGTAATAAATAAATGGCATACTGTAAAACACAAATGAGCATCACTGCAGCTGTGATTTCATTGTCCCAATGGGGGACCTGTGCCTGGCACAGGGCCAGTCATGTAATTCAATACTGAGAGAGAGAGCTCACAAATGGACCTCGGAAGGAGGATCAATTTTAATGTAATCCCATCTACTAATCAAAAGAGACTAAGGGATTAACATGCACTAGGAAATGTCTGCTCTAAGTTGTCATAGTTCATTGATAAAGATAGCTTTGTTTTAATTAAGATACAAAATGCCAATTCCAGGTCTAATTTTAGCTGCAAATGATCAGTTATTGATGATATGTCTCGTTGAATTCTCTTAACCTCTCTAGGATGTCAGGTTTTCAACTAGATCAGCCAGTGTGGATTGTTTTTTCACATTACAAAGAGACCACATTCTCATATTGTCTTCATCCTCCTAGCATGAATTGTGCATATGTTCCTGTTTCCTCAACATAAAATTTATCATTGGTCTCCTGCTAAATCTGACTCATGACACTCCATCCACTTCTGCCTATCCACCTGCAAGACTGTATTGCACTTTGTCTACCCTTGACACACTGAAAGCAGCAAATTGATACCTCAAACGATGAGATGACATCTGAAAAATCCAAGCAAGATGTGCCCAAATTAGTTACTTCCTGCATTTACTACCCAGAGAGTGCTGAAAACATGATACCTGGACTTGGGTGGATAGGTTTTCCAAAATAAAGAGAATTGACTTGCTTGTATTGGAAACTGTGTGGCCAGCAGGACCAAGGCACTGACCATCCCCTTGTACTTAGAACTGCTGTGGCCATACCTTGAATCCTGTGTTCAGTTTTGGACCCCTCAGGAAAAGAAGGACCTTGAGGTGCTGGAGATTGTCCAGAGAAGGGTAACAGAGTTAGGGAAAGGTCTGGAGTACAAGTTTGGGTGGAGCAGCTGAGGGAGCGGTGGGTGTTTAATTCGGGAAAGGAGACTCAGGGCTTACCTCACTCTTTACATTAACTTGAAAGGAGGGTCTAGCCAGGTAGGCATCAGTCTCTTCTTAAGAGCAACAAGCAATAGGATGAGAGGACACAGCCCCAGGTTGTGCCAGGCAAGATTAGATTTTATATTAGGAAAAATACCTTCACAGCAAGAGTGGTCAGGCATTGGAACAGGCTGGGCAGGGAAGTGGTGGAATTATCATCCCCAAAAGCATTCAGAAAATGTATGGATGTGACACTTAGGGACACAGTTTAGTGGTGGACTTGACAGTGCACAGTTAACTGTTGGACTTGATAACATTAGAGGTCCTTTCCAATCTTAATTATTCTATGACTCCGTGAT
Organism: Pitta sordida; assembly: GCA_013390025.1. Taxonomy (NCBI): domain Eukaryota; kingdom Metazoa; phylum Chordata; class Aves; order Passeriformes; family Pittidae; genus Pitta; species Pitta sordida. Next base: position 3,640 of record WEKX01028715.1, on the reverse strand, counting down.
TCTAATACTACATTCAATGAGAAAATATAAGAGACAAATCTTCTGTGCCTTGTTCCCACTCTCCCCCAACATCACTCTAGAATATTCCCATCTGTAAACACCAGTCCTGTAAATCCTTTGGGCTGCACTCATCTTTCAAAAGCACAAATCACACAAACAGCTGTTTTCAGTGGAACATGGCAAACTGACATATGCTTTTATGACCCAAAAGGAGCTCCACTCAGTGCAATACAGCTTGCAGAAGATGCTGCTTGCACAGGTGGTGCTTCCTCCTGCATCTCAAAAAGCAACTAGAGGCCAAGGCTCAGCTTCACAGGGCTAACAAACTCTTTCTGACCTAGTGCTGTAACACACACACAGCAGTTGGGCTGAGCAGCAATATGTGGAAAGGTAGAAGTTTGGTTTATAAAATAATTTTCTCAGTTTGCTTTGTTCTGTGTTTTCTTCACTCAAACAAAGCTGCACATCAAGCACAGCATACCCTGGCAAGATCTTGGTGATGAGAGAGGAATCTCTGACATAATTTTACCAAAGTTTTGGTTCAAACTCAGGTTCAGAATTGAATTTTGTATCTGTAGTGTCTGTAACAGGCCACAGATGCAGAGAGTTCTGTAGAATCACTAAAATTAAAGAATAGCTTGAGTTGAAAGAGACCTTAAAGAGCACCTAGTGTCTACCTCCCTTCAATGGGCAGGGCCACAGACCACTAGACCAGGTTGCTCAGAGCCCAATCCAACCTGGCCTTGAACACTCTCAGAGATTCTCATCCATGACTTGTCTGGGAAACCTGATCAAGTGATGCACCACCCTCTGAGAAAAGAATTTCCTTCTAACATCTAATCTATCATCTTTTAGTTTAAAACTGTTCCCCTTTGTCTATTACTATCTGTGTTCCATCACATTGATCCTGAACACTGAAACTCGAATGTGTTTTCTGATTTGACTCAAATCCCAATGCGTTCCTATTCTTAATAAGGGTGTTCAAGGAGCTACGTGAAGTCAGACCAAGAAGTAGACGCTAAATCCTACATGGCATCTCATAGTCTGACCAATCATCTGCTGATCTCCCACTTTGTTCCTTCAGAGAGAATGCTTTCAAAATACTTAAAAGTTCAGGCTTCACTTCTTTGACAAGAAATTACTCTGTTACCTCCATCATGCTGCTGCAGAGCTGTCAGTCTGAACTCACCCCTAATCATTTCCCAAGCCTGTGGATAGGTCTTTGTACTTACCTTGCCAGTACAAAGTACAGCGCCTCTTCCCCTCCCACCCACTCATTTGCAGTCAGCCAGTGCAACTATGACTCATCCCCTTCTAGTGCAGACTTCGGAGACCTGTTCAAGGCATTTATTAGCTCATCTCACAGTAGCTGTAGCCTTCATAATTAGTTGTGACCATTTGGAGAAGAACAGTTTTAAATATTTCCATTTTGTCTCACCACTTTTCTCAGGTTAGAAGAGGACAGGGTCCTTCCAGATTATAGCTGGGAGCAGAGAGAAGAACATTATCCTACCTTGGAAAATTGGCCCACTCTCCTGTACAGAATCAATCATAGAATCACAAAATGGGTCAGGTTTGAACCTACCACAGTGGGTCACCTAGTCAAACCTCCCTGCTCAGGCAGGATCATCCCAAAGCACATTGCATGGGATTGTGTACAGATGGCTCTGGAATATCTTCAGGGAAAGACCCTCTCTGGGCAGTCAGTTCCAGTGCACAATCACCTGCACACTAATGAAATTCTTTCATATTCAGTTATATCGGGTTTTAATGTGGCTGGGTTTCTGGTAGCCGGGGGCTATGGGGGAGGCTTTTCTTCAAGAAGTTGCTCCCTCATAGCTGGCAGAGCCAATGCCAGCCAGCTCCTGGCTGGACTCACCGCCGGCCAAGGCAAGGCCAATCAGCAGTGATAGAGATGCCTCCACAATAACATATTTAGGAAGGAAAAAAGTTAGGGGGAAAAAGATGATCATGACTGCCAGAGAAGAGCAGTGAGAAGATGAACAGCAAATGCAGGCACCAAGGCCAGGGCTGAAGGAGGGGGAGCAGGTGTTCCAGGCATCTCCTGCAGCACGTGGTGATGACCATGGGGAAGCAGGATGTCCCCCTGCAGCCCATGGAATGGAGAGAACACAGGGTTGCAGAAGATCCACCTGTAGCCCATGGATAGAGGAGCCCATGCTGAAGCAGGTGAATGCTGAAGGGAGGCTAAAGCCCGTTGGAGCCCACATTGGAGCAGGGTCCCAGGAGAGACGTGTGGCCCATGGAGAGTTGATTCCACGCTGGAGCAGAGCTTCTCCTGGTACGATCTGTGCAGCAGGATGGGACCCACACCAGAGCAGCCAGTGCTCAAGGACTGCGCCCTGTGGAGTGACCCATGGGCAGTCGTGTTTGGAAGAGCTGCTGCCCCTGGGATGGACTCACGCTGGAGACAGTCGTGAAGGACTTTCTCCCATGGAAGAGACACCATGGAATACAGGGGAATGGCCTTCTCCCCTGGGCAGGAGCAGAAAAACACCAACTGCCTGGTTCCCCCTACTCCTGTCCCCCCCTTCCTCCTGGAGGAAAGGGGGAATGTGGTATCTGTTGTAAGAGTCAGAGGGGTGGGGGAGAATGTTGCCTTAAAGATGATACTTCTCAGTTTAAGCTCTGATCTTGTTAGAAATAAATCCTTCACATCTACACCTTGGAGTTTGTTTTGCCTGTGGCAGTAAAAGATTTCTAATAGTCCTCATTCCTGCCATAGAAAATCCCTTCAAGGTTTTTTTTTTTCTTTTCCTCTCTCCCGTGTTTGTAGCGGGGGTGGAACATGAGAGAGCAACTGTTGGTATCCGGGGTCAAACCACTAAACAAGTTCATGTGTCCTTTGCCTCAGTTTCTGCCCGTTACCCCTTCTCCTATTGCTTGGCACCTCCGAGCAAAACCTGGCCCATCTTCTTACACTTCTGTGCAGACACTGACAGACACTGAGGTCCCCTCTCAGTCATTTCTTTTTGAGACTGAATAGGCTCAACTCTCTTAGCCTATCCTTGTAAAATAAATGCTCCAGACCCTGAATCTTCTTTATTGCCCTCTGTTGGACGTGTGCCAGGAGCTCCATGTCTCTCTGGAACTGAGGAGCCCAGAACTGGACTCCAGATATGGCCTCACCATGGCTGAGTAGAGGATCACCTCCCTTGACCTTTTGGCAATGCTCTACCTAATGCACCCTAGGCTACAACTGGCCTTGGCCCACAGGGGCACACTGCTGGCTCCAGGGGGTCGGGATGGTTAGAACTCTATAGGATAAGAGAGGGGTGGGAGACAAAACCCCTTTCCTATGGAAAGATGATGAGATTTTTGAGAAACACAGATCAGTTATAGTTTAGAAGGAAGGGCAGGGAAGGTATGGAGAGAGAAACCAGTGAATAAAAGGAAGAACATGGACAATGCAGGTTCTTTTACCAGAAAATACAGCAATCTCAAGCACATCTAACATGTAGGGGCTACAGTAAAGGTATGATATTTATGATAAAAAGGTATGATATTTATTTCTCCACCACTTCAGACAACATTCAGAGCTGAACAAGCATACAGGGACAGAGACATCAACCAACAGAGGGAAGGAATTAAGCAGCCAAAACCACAAGGGCAGCGAAGA
>WEKX01028714.1:211032-251396 GCA_013390025.1 Pitta sordida | reverse complement strand
AAAGGGGTGATGGTAAATGCTTTGCATTCAGATTTTGTATGAACTTTTTAATACCTAAGACCTCCAAGGGCTATGGCACAAAACTAGTCTGACAGCAGAAGTTTTCAGCAACATCATACCCCTTCCCTCAAACCTAGTGAATCACCATCACTTTCCTCCAGAGCCCGAGAGCAGCAAAGAACACAGTCAAATTTTGAATCCGGCTGTTCCCTGGAAGTCTGTATGACTTAATTCTGCANACTCAGAATATCCTGTGATTCTGTGAACTCTATTCCTGGGAAGGAGAAAAGATGAGAAAATTATCCACTCTAATTTTTTGTCTAACTGGGCAAAATACTAAGGGAAAGAAGGTGTCTTTGCAAAGGGAATATGGGGTTGGGGTGGAGAACTAGGCAGTGAAACAATCCAAAACATTCTGAGATGAGGAAATGAATGATATTCACTAACACCCTAGCTGATAGTAACACAGTGGTAGCTGATTAGGAGGGGAAGCATTTATGTTAATGATCTTATTTTGTGATTCAATTTTCTTTCAACCTCTACCGTCTGTTTTAAAATACGCATTTCTGTTGGGAAGCTAATAAGTACACTTAGTTTAACCCTGCATACTAGTCACCAGTAGCTCTCCCTGATTTAAATGCAAATTGTATTTTGTCTGAACCTGATCTGTTAGATCCGTTTGAATTATATTTTCTGGGAAATGCTGGAGAGGGAAATGTTTATAGCAAGGTATGTTTGTATGTCTCTTCTACTTTATTTGGAAATGATCTGTCAAACCAAGGCTCAACTTCATGATGTTTGGAATTGTGTTTTGGACAAGGGGACTCGTTTATAGTAGGCCAGTGTCTGGCTTTCTTCATTAGCTGTTGCATGGCAGTTTTCGTGATTAAAGGTGGCACTGTTTGGGCATTTCCTTCAGTTTATAAGTGAAATATGTCTGGCTATAACTAAACACAAGTCTTACAAAATGGGAAGTTAATTTGTTGGTGAATGTGAAGTTTCCACACAAGGGAGAAAGTCAGTGCTTTTGGACACTTTCATGAAGCTCTTATCAAAGGGGTGATGGTAAATGCTTTGCATTCAGATTTTGTATGAACTTTTTAATACCTAAGACCTCCAAGGGCTATGGCACAAAACTAGTCTGACAGCAGAAGTTTTCAGCAACATCATACCCCTTCCCTCAAACCTAGTGAATCACCATCACTTTCCTCCAGAGCCCGAGAGCAGCAAAGAACACAGTCAAATTTTGAATTCGGCTGTTCCCTGGAAGTCTGTATGACTTAATTCTGCAAAAATTAGCTAAGCTTAGTTTGTAACTTATTGCTTGGTAAACACAATTTTAAAAAAAACAAAAAACAAACCGAAAACTAAAAGACCAATTGGACACCAAGGGAACGTGTTAATTTTGTTTTCTTGAAGGAAAACTTGAAAATTAATACCATTTACTGGTATTTCTGATAATGTCACAAGATGAACTCTGGATGAGCAAGCTGCTGCATTTTGTATCCCTCTCTGGCCACATCTCAGCCTCACTGCTGCTAAGCAATATGTGAGAGCATACAAACCCTAAGCAGGAGGTTTTGCTGCAGGATGGACTCTCACTAGACAGTATCTTTTTGTTTTATAGCAGATGCTGGCCAGTGTAAAAATAGGAGTTAATGTTAACCTTGCAGTTTAAGCTCTTAGGGACCGATACGTTATAATCATTACCAGTTAAACCAAATTTAACAAACTTCAATAAATATATATTTTAAAGTGATGGTATTTATTTCAGTTGTTTTCACATGCAATTGATCCCTCTTTGAATATGACTCTTGAAATGATGTTTTTTTAATCTGAAACAGCAGCTGCACTAGCCAGAAGAGTTATAAAAGTTTTAGTGCTACTGAAAAATAGACACATCTTTTCTAAGTGTGCATTCTTTTTCCTAAAAGAGTGACACTTAACTAAATTTTAACTTAATTGAAGTAATAGTTAGCCATTAATACTAAGCAGCTGAAGAATCCCCTTGGATTTGCTTTTTTATATATTTTACTTCAAAAAAATTATTATGACTAAGTTAATTTTGAGTGTAACAATTAAACTTCATCAGAAATAACTGTCTTTAATTCTGAATGTTAGAAATCATATGCAAGCTTTGCATCTTAAACAAAATTATTTACAAAGAGGATTAGATAGGATCTTTTAATTCTCATTCCATTTCATTTCATCTGCTTTACTAATTAACTATAAATACTCATTTGAATTATGTCACACCCACCATGTCCCTGATCCCAAGAGCTGAGTCTCTGGGTTCCTGTGGACAGACATCAATGTCCTGCTCGAGCATCACTCCTGTTTTCTCAGCCATCTGCTTTAGCCAGAGCTGTTCCCTCCTCTCTTCTCCTGGCTTTGGTTATATGCAATCAGTCAGTATTCCTTCCTATCTGTCCTCCAGCATATTGCCACTCTTTTGATGTCCATGCTGGAAAATGATGGTGTAGCTGCAGCAGATTTCACAGGACATCAAGTCCGTGGAGGCATGCCCATACTTAGGTTTCTGCTTTGTGTATTCCACTGAGCCTCACATGCATGCAAGGAGTTGTGTGGCTCAGGAGGCATTGTATAACATGAAAAAAGACAAAAACTTGCAGATGTTTGTGTCTTTCTGTGGTTTATCCTGGCAGTCACAGGTGGGGAGGAAGGAACACTTGCATACACAGGAAAAACCTCTGGGATTTTAACGTCAATACAGTCATGCAATGTAACTACAGGTAAAATTTGTCCATTTGAGGTGTCATCAGCCCCTGCCATTTGACAATATAGAATGCTGGGGGATATGGTATATGCTTTTGCATTTTTCATAGTCAGGATTTTGCAAATCATTACTAAAATGGTGCTGTGCGGTGAGACTTGAAATAGATGTGGAAGAGGACATTATATTGGGGGCACCTAGTGCAAATGGGACTGTGATGGCATGAAATTGCTACTGCTGCCTCTGCAATATATTTATGCAGTGAACAGGTGTACAGAAACATGCTGAAAAGGGACCTTGGAGTACTGGTTGACAGCAGGTTGAACATGAGCCAGCAATGTGCCCAGGTAGCCAAGAAGGCCAGTGACATCCTGGCCTGTATCAAGAATACTGGGGCCAGCAGGACAAGATAAGTGATTTTTTCCCTGTCCTCAGCACTGGCTGCACTTTGAGTACTGTGTCTAGTTCTGGGCTTCCCAGTTTAGGAAGGATGTTGAGGTGCTGGAGCATGTCCAAAGAAGGATAATGAGGTTGATGAAGAGTCTGGAGCACAAGTCTTATGGGGAGCAGCTGTGGGAGCTGGGGTTGTTTAGCCTGGAGAAGAGGTGTCTCAGGGGAGGGCTTATCATTCACTACAACTTCCTGAAAGGAGGTTGTAGCCAGGTGGGTATTGGTCACTTCTCCCAGGAAACATGCAACAGGACAAGAGGATAGATTCTTCAGCCGTGCCAGGGAAGGTTTAGGTTAGACATTAGCAAAAAGCTCTTTACAAAGAGAGTGATTGGGCACTGGAATTTAATGCCCAGGGAGGTGGTGGAGTCAGCATCCCTGGAGGTATTTAAGAAGAAACTGCATGTGCCATGATCTATTTGACACGGTAGTGTTAGGTCAAAGGGTGGGCTTGATGATCTCAGAGGTCTTTCCCAGCCTAATTGATTGTGTGATATTTCAGGTAACTCCATCCAAGTAGTTTTCATTTTACTGCTTTTTACAGCACTACAGTGCAGTGCTGCACCAATNAGCCATCTGCTTTAGCCAGAGCTGTTCCCTCCTCTCTTCTCCTGGCTTTGGTTATATGCAATCAGTCAGTATTCCTTCCTATCTGGCCTCCAGCTTATTGCCACTCTTTTGATGTCCATGCTGGAAAATGATGGTGTAGCTGCAGCAGATTTCACAGGACATCAAGTCCGTGGAGGCATGCCCATACTTAGGTTTCTGCTTTGTGTATTCCACTGAGCCTCACATGCATGCAAGGAGTTGTGTGGCTCAGGAGGCATTGTATAACATGAAAAAAGACAAAAACTTGCAGATGTTTGTGTCTTTCTGTGGTTTATCCTGGCAGTCACAGGTGGGGAGGAAGGAACACTTGCATACACAGGAAAAACCTCTGAGATTTTAACGTCAATACAGTCATGCAATGTAACTACAGGTAAAATTTGTCCATTTGAGGTATCATCAGCCCCTGCCATTTGACAATATAGAATGCTGGGGGATATGGTATATGCTTTTGCATTTTTCATAGTCAGGATTTTGCAAATCATTACTAAAATGGTGCTGTGCGGTGAGACTTGAAATAGATGTGGAAGAGGACATTATATTGGGGGCACCTAGTGCAAATGGGACTGTGATGGCATGAAATTGCTACTGCTGCCTCTGCAATATATTTATGCAGTGAACAGGTGTACAGAAACATGCTGAAAAGGGACCTTGGAGTACTGGTTGACAGCAGGTTGAACATGAGCCAGCAATGTGCCCAGGTAGCCAAGAAGGCCAGTGACATCCTGGCCTGTATCAAGAATACTGGGGCCAGCAGGACAAGATAAGTGATTTTTTCCCTGTCCTCAGCACTGGCTGCACTTTGAGTACTGTGTCTAGTTCTGGGCTTCCCAGTTTAGGAAGGATGTTGAGGTGCTGGAGCATGTCCAAAGAAGGATAATGAGGTTGATGAAGAGTCTGGAGCACAAGTCTTATGGGGAGCAGCTGTGGGAGCTGGGGTTGTTTAGCCTGGAGAAGAGGTGTCTCAGGGGAGGGCTTATCATTCACTACAACTTCCTGAAAGGAGGTTGTAGCCAGGTGGGTATTGGTCACTTCTCCCAGGAAACATGCAACAGGACAAGAGGATAGATTCTTCAGCCGTGCCAGGGAAGGTTTAGGTTAGACATTAGCAAAAAGCTCTTTACAAAGAGAGTGATTGGGCACTGGAATTTAATGCCCAGGGAGGTGGTGGAGTCAGCATCCCTGGAGGTATTTAAGAAGAAACTGCATGTGCCATGATCTATTTGACACGGTAGTGTTAGGTCAAAGGGTGGGCTTGATGATCTCAGAGGTCTTTCCCAGCCTAATTGATTGTGTGATATTTCAGGTAACTCCATCCAAGTAGTTTTCATTTTACTGCTTTTTACAGCACTACAGTGCAGTGCTGCACCAATAAATGAGATTGATAGCAGTTCTCCTGGAACAAAAGTGCCTCAGCCATTATCTGGAATAGTTTGCCAGTTTTCCTTGGCCCAGCTGGAAGAGGTTATGAGCCACACATGAGACCTTTGGAGCAGCAGTATACTCCAGATCCTGGGGGCTTTCTGATTGTACAAAACAGGGGCACATCTAGTCATAGAGTGGGAAGGCTGAGGAAGTCATGAACGGAGAAAATGACTGGGAACTGTTTGCATTGAAGAACAGAGAACTTGAATATACTATTACTTCCAGTATCTTCTGGAGTGTTTCCCTAAGAAAGTGGGAGCCACAGCTTGAGATGAAATGGATGGCACTGATTGAGTAGGCCTGGTGACGGCCAACCACTCTGTTGGTAACAGACTGAAGATAGTAATAGGTTTGGTAAGTCTGAGGAAGTGACCTTCTTGACCAAGGCAGGTTGAGCGTGAGAACTCCTCTGTTTGTGTGTCTCTGCTGCTACATTTGACAGATGGCTCTGATCAGACAACTTGTAAAGACAAACAGAGATGGTCTTGGAAAGGCAGGAGGAAATCTAAATGGATGAAAAATATTCAGCAAGTTCTGTGGTCATCAAATCATGCAACTTATAACTTTTTAATAGACCTGGAAGAAAACATTGACACTTGCTGTAACCCTTAAAATAATGCATTTGCTACAATATTACGAACTACTGAGATGACACCTCAAACTGCAATAAAATAATATATAGCATGCTTGATAAAATTTATTATTTTTCGTCTGATTTTTAAGAAGCCAGAGTTCATCTGAGACATATTTAGAAGTTCCCTCTATAATTAGTGTCAGTAGGGAAACATTACTTAATTGATTAGAGAGGGGGTTTTATAGCTCCAGCAGTCAGAGCTCAAAGTAAACTCCATGACAAAAAGTTTCAACAAATTGATGAAAACTGGTGGCGTTGGAGTTTGAATTGGTGATGAATGTATTAGAAAATAAAAAGGCTATTTTTTCCTTTTAGTAAAGTGGAGGGGGCAAGATTACTTCCTCAGTGAATAAACAACTATGTAACTAGGTGAGTAGCCTCAGGAAGAGCATAGGAGTAAAACTGGCCATGAGTAAATCTTGATTGCAAGATGTGAGAAAGTCCTAACTCAGGAGAGCTAATCTCTGGGACAAACCCTTGTCATTGTAACTGGAGCAGTGGTGGTCCCCTTCTAACGGGAAGGTGACTTGGCTCATGCAGGGAACAGAACTGGGTGCTCTGTTTCCTCCATGAGCATCTTTAGAGGTTCCTGGTCTTCCTAAAAAGAGAAACCTTTACTATGGCCGGTTTCTGATGCTATTAAATCAAGTACAAAATGTTTTAATTGTCTCATTTTATCTCCATAGTGAGAGACCGAAATTCTCTTTGAGACTTAAACAAAAATTATTAGATACAATGTATATATCTAATAAAAGACATCATAGTATATATTAGATTGAGTATTTTGTTAGCATCTCGCAGATCATTCTGGGATGCTGGCCCGGCATGATTTCATGAGATGTAAAAGGACTAAAGAAAAATAATTTTACCTTGTTTAATTCTAGCTTGTGGCTCTGCTGTTGTTCTGCGTTTAAATCATTAAACACTTTCCATTTTTCCTTTTTTTTTTCCTGGTAATCTCAAACAAATATTACTTGATACAGCTTGTGAAATAAAAAACTGGATTTGTCATGCACTCTAAATGAAGACATTTACAATAATTTTCTATAAATTATAGTGTAATAAAATGCAATTAATATTGGGATGTGACTACGAATTGACCTCTCCCAGTCTCCAACATCGAGGCTTGCTTTCAAAAATTTACTTGTTTGAAAAGCTAATGTGCGTATTGGACGTATTAAAATGATGATTTCTCCTCACCCTAAGTTGTCATCAAGCTATAACAAGTTATTACAAAAAATGGTGCAGGTCTCCAGACCTTCAGGGTTGAGGTGCACTGCTTGCTGACATTTCAGCCTACTGCAAGGACATACTTGCAGCTTTATACATTATGTCCTTCACCAGAAACTTCACAGGTTAACAGGTTATTCTGAGTTGGAAGGGACCCACAGGATCATCTAGTCCAACTTCCCACCTACTAGACCACGTCACTGAGTTCATCATTGAGTCTTCTCTTAAACACCTCCAGGGATGACGACTCCACCACATCCCTGGGCAGACCATTCCAATGACAGATCACTCTCTCTGGGAAAAAAATCTTCCTCACATTCAGTCTAAACCACCCTGGCGTAGCTTAAGGCCATGTCCTCTTGTTCTGGTGTTGTCAGCCTGAGAGAAGAGATCCTCACCCACCTGGCAGCAACCTCCCCTCAGGTAGTTGTAAACAGCAATCAGGACACCTCTGAGCCTCCTCTTCTCCAGGCTGAACAACCCCAGTCCCCGTAGTCCCTCCCCACAGGGCTTGTCCTCCAGTCCTTTCACCATCCTTGTCGCCTTTCTCTGGACCCTCTCAAGCAGCTCAACATCCTTCTTAAACTGGGGAGACCAGAACTGCACACTGTACTCAAGATGTGGTCTGACCAGTGCCGAGTACAGGGGAAGGATAAATTCCCTAGTCCGACTGACCACACTGTTCCTGATACAGGCCAGGATGCCATTGGCCTTCTTAGCTACCTGGGTGCACTGGGCTCATATTGAGTTTTCTGTCAATCAAAACTCCTAAATCCCTCTCCATTTTACCACTCTCCAGCCACTCATCTCCCAGTCGATAGCGATGCATGGGGTTGTTGTGTCCAAAGTGAAGAACCCAGCACTTAGACTTGTTAAATCACATATTATTGGAATCTGCCCTTTTCTCTAGCCTGTCAAGGTCTCTCTGAAGGGCCCTCCTACCCTCCATCAGCTCGACATTTGCCCCCAGCTTGGTATCATCTGCAAACTTGCTGATGATGGACTCAATTCTCTCATCCATATCGTCAGCAAAGATGTTGAACAGGACTGGGCTTAACACTGACCCCTGTGGGACTCCACTAGTGACTGGCTGCCAGCTGGATGTGGCACCATTCACCAACACTCTCTGAAATCATCCATCCAACCAGTTCCTAACGCAACATAAAATGGTTCTGTCCAGTGCATGTTCTATGAGCTTCTCCTGAAGCTTATTGTGGGAAACCATGTCAAAGGCTTTGCTAAGGTTCAAATTCACAACATCCACGGCCTTTTTGTCGTCAACCAGTCAAGTCAGTCCTCACCCCTCAGAGCAGGTAAGGGTAGCAATTCCTCAGGTAGGGAAGAAATTTGTACCTTTTGGGATACATTAAGAGGAGTACACAGTTGTGATTTTGTATGATGTCTTGATTTTGTGAAACTTATTTTAATTCGAGCCAAATTAAGGTTAGAGCAAACAAAAGTGTTTTATTTATGGAATTCATAGAGAGTTTACAGAGGTTTTTGAAGATGCAAGACAGAAAGGAAAGGAAACTGCATGCAGTCAAGATGTTACATGAGACAGTCTTTAAAGGCTTCTCTTCCCACAGCTCAGTGAGAGCTTCCCTCCGATTCACCTGCATTGGCAGGACTCCTGCTGTGCTGAACATCCTCCATCCTTCAGAAGCAACCGTGGGAGGTATGTTTGAATGGAAGGAAAGGGGACTCCTGGTAGTTTCCCATCCCACTGTTTCATGGTTTGAGCTCATTTTTTAGTCTATTTTAATTGCATAAATGATCTGAGATTATGCAAGTGTGGAGAAATGGTTCCACAGTGGCAATATTACATAGGCTATAGGATGCTTCCACCAGTAAATGGATGACACCACTGGGATGAATCCATCAGGCTAGGAGAATCTTTTTCAATTCTCTTAATGAGTTAGGGGGAATTTGGAGGGAAGAAGAGAAACAGCACAGGATGGACACTGCCACAGCAAGTAGTCTTACTCCTCTTTCTTTGTCTCTTGCATCTTATGAGAAAACTCCTCTGTGCTCAGGCAGTGCCTGTCTTCTGCCACTACTGGATGTACTTTAAGCCTGAGAAGGGTGGAGTGAGAAATGGAGAAAGGAAAAGAAGTGAGGGTAGGCTTTGTCCCATAGAGTACAACAGCTTGGAGAGGTCTTTGGTAATTGATTTATAGCAGACTACAAATGTTGGAGGGGAAGTAAATTATTAATGCCATAGAGATAGGACTCCCCAAGATTATTTACATGCAAATGCTGAATGTGCAGTATCTGTGCTAAAATCTATCAATCAAAACCTTTTGCTTTGTGTAAGTACTCCTGATGAAGTCTGAGTGGAAAGAGACACAGGAGATTCTGCTGATGCTACAGGACTGCCCCTTGGGAGTTGCTTCCCTCTCCTGACTGACACAAGCTGGCACTCTGAGCACAGAAGTGCCCTGCGGCACTCGCACGTGCCTGGTTTTTCACATCCCAGGCTACAGCAAAATTACAGTTTCTGTCTGGGCCTGTTAAGTCCATTAATTAGAATGACACGCTTTTTTTCTCTGTCAGATTAATCTCTTAGCAAGAGTGGTAAAATTATTACATTTTATATTAATCTTTTAAAAACTCATTTTCTGTTCCCATGTCTTGAGACTCTAGTTCAAAATAAGAGCAGTATAACAAGTTGGGTTTGCTGGAGAGAAGCCAGGGAAGTAATTCAAAATCTAGTGAGAACCAACAGGATCTAGCTACCTTAATACCTTGAATGGCAGTGAACCCTTGAAATTTGCAGCGGTTTAGGTCTCCTCCAGTGCCAAAAAAACCCTTTTCCGTGAAGATAGGCACATCATGAATATGCAAATAAGCCACGCCCGTTGCCCCATCCCCTCGGGTGCTGGGCTCTGGAGGGCATTCCCGGCACCACCCCACAACCTAAGACGAGTCAGGGAAGCAAAAGGAATCTCTTCTGACCCTGGGGTGGACATACCACCTCTGGGAAGGGTCCTGGGGCAGTGGTGGAGCAGGGAGCAGCTCTGGGTCCTAGCACCAGCCCACACCGCCTCTGGGAACAGTCCTGGGACAGCAGCTCACAGGGAGCAGCAATGGGTCCTGGGGCCGAGTGAGGATGAGGTCCCAGGTGTAGGCTGTGGACTGCAGGGAAGAAAGACATTTCCTTGTATGTGACCCTGTCTCTGGCTGGCTCCCAGTGGCACCGGCGGAAGCAGCAAGAACTCCTCGTAATGAAACATTGGCAGGCTACACACTCTTCAGAAGAGATAGGAAAGCCCCACCACGTAAAGGGGGGGGGGTGGCCCTGTGTATTANGGCTACATACTCTTCAGAAGAGATAGGAAAGCCCCCCCACGTAAAGGTGGGGGGGTGGCCCTATATATTAAAGCAACCATAGAACTTGACATCAAGGATGATCAAGTAGAGAGCCTATGGGTCAAGGTAAGAGGGATACCAAATAAAACTGAAATTTTGCTCAGAGTATGTTACAGACCTCCAGATCAGGAGGAAGAGGCAGAACTATTTATTGCTCTTTAAGCAATTAGAGACAGCCTCAAGATTGGTGGCCATATTTTNGATGAGGAAAAGGCAGAAATACTTTATAGCCCGTGGGGTTTTTTTTATTTCAAGATCTGTTTCATTAATAACATTAATATTCTGTGAATTAAATAGTTGTAGATTTATCTCCTTATCCCTTATTAAATTAGTGCTTAGACAAATATTCATGTTTAGTTTTTGTAGTCTTTTTTTTCTGACACTTGTCCCTCTAGAAACACAATCCCTTTGAAACTCCGGAGCGCTGCGGACAATTTTCTGCTTCTCCCAGAGCAAAGGGAAGCATTTCTGAGCCCCTCTGACTTGGGGGACCCCNTACTCTCTCTGTGAAAAACCGCTTCCTAACGTTAAGATTGAACCTCCCCTGGCGTAGCTTGAGGCCGTGCCCTCTCGTTCTGGTGTCGTCAGCCTGGAAGAAGAGGTCTACACCCATCTGGCTGCAACCTCCACGCAGGTAGTTGTAAACAGCAATGAGGTCAATTACTCCAAATCTGGTACCTTGTGTGTACAAGGATTCATTATGGTAACGTTTTATTTCTCACATTACTGCTGGTTTTAGCATTTTTATTGGTCTTGGCTCTCTTTAGAGCCTAACTTGAGCTACTGACTCAGGATTTAGTCTGTAAGTCATATCAGTGCAGTCATATCAGAAACTCAGTTCAGTGGTAACAAGGTTTTGAAACCTGTCCTGGTTGAAAAGAGTAGAAGAAGAAGGTAGTAGGGCGAGAAGGTCTCCCGAGTCAGATGGGGCTCAGAAACCCGGCTGCTGCCACCATGCATGCTCGCCATTCCTCCACGGCAGGGAAGGGGTGTCCCCGGGGGAGGGGGTCGGGTTGGTATCGGAGTTTCCTTCCTTTTAACATCCACTGGTCCCAGGAGAGGCAGCACTGCACATACAGTCCCAGAGGGCAGAGACAGCTGCCCCCTCCCAGCACACAGCACTTGCCCCCCCTCACTTGCCTCACTTTTGTGGGGCAGTTTCCCAGATCAGGGATGGGGGCACAGTGCCGCCATTGCCAGCCCCCTCCCCGCAGGGCAGGGTAAGTCCCACCCCACAGGCACCGCGGCATCGCCCCTCGGCAGAGCAGAGGCACTGCGCATGCATTGGCCAGTGAAACTCGCAAATTGTTGAATCAAAACTGCAAGAAAATTGCCTCGCAAATGGGCGGGGATGTAATGGAGAGGTCGCAATGCAGCGGGGATTCACTGTATATGTATCAAACATTTACTTCTCATTTGGGTCAGTGTTTGCTTTAAATGGTGCTTATTTACAGCCCTTTTGATTCTCCACTACTAACTTAGCAGAACAGTTAGATTGATCTACCTTGAGGGGCTGGCAAGGGCTTTTCAGGCCCTCTGTTATCTCCTTCAGCAGGGTATCTGGAGTTGTCCCAACTCCTTGACACCCCATCTTTCCTGCAGTCTCTTCCTTCCTCTGACCTCTGTGGTGCATCAGGGACTGTGTTTAACCAGGTCTGGGTAGCCTAACATAGTGCCTCTGGGCACTGGGGAGAATCAGGCATGCCCAGAAAGACTGGAAACTAAAAACAAATGAAAATAAGACATTCTTCTTTTTTTGCCTCTAATGTGTATTGAATTCCCAATTTGTACATTAAAAATAAAGATCCAGCTCTGACTATTTGGACATCATGCAAGAAAGTATGTGAAATAGAATGGAGAGTGCTGCTGCTCCCACCCAAGCTAAACAAGTGACTGGCAAGGGCATTGACAATGTGGTAGGGACAGCTCAGGAAGGTGAAGCTCTGCAGGATGGAAGGGAAATCTGCAGTGAAGGAAAGAAAATCACCAGTAAGCTTCCCTTCTTCCATGACCAAGAAAGATTTTGCCCTACTGTCATAGCCCTGCATATATTTTCGAAAAACTTCATTGATTACCACTTACAGGGTGATTATACAGGAACAAGGTTTGCAACAGTAAAACTAAATAGCCATTTCTTTCTGTTACAAATTCTGTTGTGATTGACAGTCCTTTATAAAATTAGTTCTCTGGAGAAGGTATTCTTCCTATTGTGCAGTGAGAGCGGTTACATGGACATTGGCGAAATCTGGGTGTGTCCAGAGATAGGGAGTCATAGGGAGTGTTGGCAGTCAGCTGGGCTTGCAGAGTTTGCATTTTTCTGCTCAAAATCTCATTTTAGATAGCTATTCTTCACCTTGGGAAGTTTTACCAAACAAACCTCTACCACCTGGAGACCAGCTTAACTATGAACTTCCATACGCTCCCTCTGTACTTAGTTTCCAACATCTTGCAATCCACTCCCTACCTCAATTTTCAGTAGATTTTGGCTTCCTTGGTCTGAGTCTGCTTTATACATCCTCCACTCCCTGTATGTCCCACATAATGAATGCTGAAACTTCATTGGGTGATTAGCAAATTGTGTTTGCACACTTAAAATGATTCTACAAAGATACTGTACTACCACAGTTCCTGTTTATAACATATATTACTATAAAATATAAGCAATGATCGCATGGGACCATTTTTCCACTGAGATCTTCTTGCCAAAGAATTAGAGAAGTGGTAGATACATCAAACTTCTCCCTTTGTAAACACCTACAAAAGATTACTCGTAAAAAGAACCGAGACTACATTTGATACTTAGCAGAAGTTTTAAACAAAAGGTTCCAACAGCACTCTGTTGCAGGCTCTGTTAAGGATACGAGAAACCATAACCAGTGACAGACACTGCTGAGCCGGCAGGAACCCATGTGCTAATGATGCTGAATTCATATTTAAAGTGATATTCTGGTACTTTATCTCAAAAGCACCCTTTAAGATGGACGTAGTCTATTTGGAAATAGTCTGGAAACGTATAAGAGAATATTTTGATACAAGACAGTGTAACTAAGAGAAGACAACTCTAGTTCAGGTGAAAGAATCACAATAGATTTGGTTGAGGACTGTGCTGGAATTGGGATTTCTTTTTAAAGAAAAAGCAATGTGAGCTGACAAGATAAAAACACTAAATAGTTTTCACTTAAATACGGTAGTAGACTGAAGCCAATTGTGGAAGAATAATCTGATGACCAAGGTTAGGCTGGATGGGGTGCTGAGCAACCTGAACTAGTTGAAGATGTCCCTGCTTAACACAGGGCAGGGTGGACTAGATGGCCTTTGAAAGGTCTTTTCCAACTCAAAATATTCTATTAATCTATGACACAGAAAAATATTTGAGGGGGAAGAAATGCCAAGCAAGGCCCACAAAATTATGAAGTAGCAATGAGTTAAGAAGAATCTAGAGAAAGCTGCTGAGAAAGGCAGTGCATTTTGAGATACAGACTGCTGAACCATTATGGAAATTGGGCCAGAAAGAGCAAATGTACAATATAGTGAAAAAGCTGATCACAGTTAAATTTCAGAAGCTGTAATATATCTGAGTCTTATCTTCGCTGACTTAAGATTGTTTGGGTAGGATATTCTCATTTATAGTCAAACATTAGCTTATCCAAGCATTATGAATCCTAATAATCCAACAAGTTTTCAAAAATTATAAAACTGTTATCCATGTAATTAAAATTCACTACTGGTACTCAGATCTTTATCCTACTTTTCTCATATTCTCTACAACTTCTTCCCATGCAACAGTAATTAAATTGCTTTTTAATTTTTTTAATGAACTGTTAAACTGCCAAGAGTATGAGTAAATTTCATTTAAAGTGGAATTTTAAAAGTTTCACAAAAATCCTTCATAAACTTTTTAACAATAACAATATACTGACAAGAGGTTTCCTTGAGTTATGTTAGTTCATAACACAGTTAGTTGATAAATTGTGAACTAATAGGTTATTCAAGTTGGAAAAGACCCACAGGGATTATCTAGTCCAACTCCCAAGCAACTCCCACCCAGGGATTGCACCCCCAACCCCGGAGCCATGGGCACCATGTTCCATCCATCCAAGTCTCCCATTGTCTAGACCATGTCATTGAGTTCCTCATCCAGTCTTTTCTTAAACACTCCAGGGATGGTGACTCCACCACCTCCCTGGGCAGACCAGTTCTCCTCTTCAGGCTGCTGCTATGTACATTTTTCTTGGTTAGATGCTTCTCCTGTCTCTGCTGACTCCTGTTACAGTACGCCATGATGGGAACACATAAAATAGGAATCTTTCTACTCTGCCTGGCAAAAAAAAAAAAAACAAAACAACTTTTAAACTATTGCTGGTTAGCTGGTAAAAATGAGATTGTTAAAAATGGGGCGGGGGGGGTGATCAGCTCCTCTGCTCTGAAGGCTATCACTACCCAGATTTTTCTGACATCTGGAAGTTCAGCATGTATTCACTTCTTGAAGCAGACAAGCTGTAGAACTAGTAGCAAGTGAGGAAATTACGTGGTGGAAGGCTCAGCACCAAAGTAAGAATGCCAAAAATATGCAACTTTTATTTTCAGTTTTCCTACAATATTGCAAGTATTCTCCCTGTTTTCTTCCAATAATACAGTATTCTCCCTATCTCTGGATTGCTGAAAATTTAAGGAAGAATGGCTTAGAAGAAGTGAAGTCATATCTATGCAGGACAGTAGCTTCTTTCCATTATGCAACTGGAATGGACTTAACAAGTACAAATACAGTATGAAATTAATTTTTTTGGCAACGAATCCTAGGGTAGGACAGCAGAAGTTCAGCAGACTCTCTTTGACAGCAGGATTCTTCTGCTAGCCTTTTGACTAGCCCTAAAAGCTGCTATACCTTCTCAGGGTTGAAGACATAGAGGAAGAAAACTAGAAGATGAGCTTCCCAAAGGCTATTGTTTAATCCATTAGATAGCTCTGTACAGAAGCATTTGAGAGTTCACTAAATGCCTACCCAAAGTGGTACAGTATGTATTATATGACCCTTACCCTATATGACCATAGCATTAGAGGAACCTACACAAATGACAGTATTTGATCCCCTAAAAGAATTCCTGTTCTATATTAGGATAAAAATATTTCACATTCTTAGATTTATTTTTTTTTACTACACATATTTGTCCAAATGACCCCTGAGAAACTTTCTCAGGCAGACATACTGTCCTGGGAAGCCTTGTATCCACATTTACCCTGAACTTTTCCAGTGAGAGCACCTGGCTCCACTACTCCCAGAAACTCAATGTTGCAAGGGTAGGCCGAGAGTCATTCATGAATCTTCACAGAAGTATGGTGAATGCTCTGTTTATTGCAAACGAACCACCCCTTTTATTCCCTCTCCACTTCCGTGCACGCGCTGAATTCTATTCTAACATTGGCTGCTGAACTACCTTCACGTGGCTTATCTAACCCCTGATTGGACCATTCTCCGGGGGCACCCGGCTGCATTTTCTATGTGTGCTTTCCAACAGTGTGAACACCTCTCGGTGCCCCCTCTCCTCTAAAAACCCTCTTCAACTCAAGACCAGTGTTTCACCAGCAGCTCTGTCCCTGGAGCCCCGTAAATTGGAGATCACATCCCTCCTTCATATCACATAAACCAAAATCAGGGGAGCTCTGCGAAGGTCCAGCTCTCACCTGTTCAGCTGTGGAACAGGACCAGCTTGTGAGCTCTGTTGTGCAAGATTCCCAGAGCCAAAGAGTTGAACTCATCCTGCTTCACAGCTTGCTGGAAGTCCTGCTATGGTATTATTCTCGGGTACCTAAATATTAGAAAAGTGTCACAAGGTAGTGAAAGAGAAGCAGGAAAATACAGCTGACAGCTATTTACCAGTATGTGGAGTTGTTTGGTAGCTTGGAAAATTAAAGCTCCAAGCAAGAGTGGATATTAAGAGCTTAGGAAATCCCTTCTGTACGTGGGAGAAATCAAGTATTTTGGCAATAAAGTACTGTGTCTGTTTAAAGCTAGGACACCTCGATCCAGTTTACATTCTGAGATTCAGCTCCCTGTGGACTTAGATGCCTTTCTGGAAGATACGCTTTCATCAGCTGTTATTTGGCTTGCTCCAAGGGTATCTGTGAAATTGAGTGAGCGTTGGACTATCTGTGTGATATGACTCTTTACTCTGGCCTTAATCTGCCACTTTCACAGCTTAAATCCTTAAGTAAGGTGAATGGATAAAATAAATACGATTTCATGGTAGCTGAGAACTGTATGGGGGGTTTTAAAGGAAAAATATGTAGCGAAAGTTTCATCAAAATATATGCTTTAAAGTTCAGGAATCTTTCTTTCATCCATGTTGCTTTAGATAGTGGAGGTGAGTTTTGGGGGCAAGGGAGGTTATCTTTTTTACATTTTAAGATTTTTGTCTAGTTTGAAGAAAAAATCTAATCCTTTAATCTGCCTTCCTGTAATCAGTTTTCACCCTAAGACATTGTGGGTAAAAGCTTCTTACCAGTCCTCCTTAGAAAGCTAGTGCTACAAAGCAGCTGTGAACCATTTTCTGACATACTTCTACCCCCAGTTTAAAAATACAGTCATACCTCTGTACTTGCAGGTTACAGGTCTCCTTGGGGTCCCGTGAATCATCTAATCCACAAACACACGCAGGTCATTAATATGCATACAGGCCATGCCCATCGCTCTGCCCCCTGCCACTCCAGACCACTGGGGAGCGTTTTCCGCTACTCCCCACGGGCTCTCCCAGCACAGGGGAGCAAAGGGAAGCGTTTCTGAGCCCTCTCTGCCTGGGGAGACCCCCGGAGAATCCCTGGGCTTCTCTTCAGCTTCTCTTCAGCCACGCTGCCAACTTCTGCTGCCGCCACTGCCACTGTGCATGCTTGCAGTGCCTCTGCAGCGGGGAAGCTCGCCCCAGAGCTGCGGCATGGAAGGGGGTCAGTGGGTGTCCCTGGGCTCGGGTCAGCACGAGTCTGTGCCGCCAGTGCTCTTGGAGCCTGGGAAAGCTTAACTTTGCAACACTGCAACACCTCATGGCCCAATACAGCGGCAGGTGGCATCAGTGTCGGAGGTTTTTTCCCTTTACCTGCGGCAGCTACAATACATCCGCTGGTCCTGAGTGCAGGAACAGTGGCCTTATGGACCCAGCAGAATGCCACCTCCCCCTGATGTGGCAGGGGAGGGCATGGGGGAACAGAAGCCTCCTCTGGGCATGGTGGTGGCAGCAGCAGCATGGACACATCTTGCCGCTGCCCCATCCCAGCACGCAGTGCTTGGCTCACCATCACCGCAACCAGTGCAGCCCCACTTATTGGGGTACTTTCCATGGTGCTGTGTCTATGTATACGTATCACCAGGTGCGCAGACAAACAGACCCCAGGCACACACCCCACTTGGTGCTTGTCTTCCGCTGCAGTTTAGCACACTTTGTCAGTATCAGTGCCTGCCTGCAGTTCGGGGACAGCCAGCAATGAAGCATCCCTGTGCGGGGTCCCGCGTGCCCTGAGGCATGCTGTGGTGGTGTGTGTTAGACTACGTACTAAATACATAAGCCTTTTGCGATAAGGGACTGACCAGAGAGACACAGAGGAGGAAGGAAGGGACTGTGGCATGGGATCGTGGGACTGTAAATGCCACGTAACCTCCACAGCACTCACAAGGGAGTGATCCGTGGCTGCCCTCAGTGAGTGAGAGGCGCTGCCTGTTCGCCCCATGGGAGTGTGCCAGCCACAGCCCACAGGGAGTCCTGGCGCCGCCCCTCGGCAAAGCAGGGTCACTGCGCATGCATTGACTGGGAAGCTCCGTGACTCACTGAGGCAGGTCACAGAAAAAATTTCCATAAGTTCCTGAGGCCATGATTATGACAGTGCAATGTACCAAAGTATGACTAATACAGGGTACCCCTGAAATTCACAGGGGTTCAGGACTCCTCCAGTGCCGCAAATCCCCTTTTCCACCAAGAATGGCACGTCATGAATATGCAAATAAGCCATGCCCTTTGTTCCACACACCCCCCCCCCTCAGCCACTGCACGCTGGAGGGTGTTCCCAGAACCACCCAGCACCCTTGGACAGGTCAAGGAAGTGAAGAGAATCTTTCCTGCCCCTTACCTGCCTGGGGAGTCCACAGAGTTCCCTGTAGGAGCCGATGTGGGAATTCCCAACTTTTGCTGCTGCCTCCACCGCCGCCATCATGCTGTCTTGCTCTGTGGCGGGAGCCAGCCAGGGTGGGCCTCCCAGACTGGCTTCGGGAAGGTGCCTCCATCGCCCAGGACCATCCTGTGTTGGGACAATCCCAGGCGGCAGCTGCACAGATCCCACAGCCCTCCCACTGCTGAGACCTGCTGCAAGTGCTTTGTGCTGGTGTGGCAGGGACCTTCATCCCATGCCACGCCTGTCCCACCTCTAGCTACTGCCTAGTCCTCCTTGGGACATGGCATGGTGTGTGGCAGAGAAGGTTATCCTGCCAATCGCCAGGGTTGAGGTAGGGCTCTGTGCACACAGGGCTGGAACCGTTGCCAAGCATAAAGGCACCCTACACCGGGAGGCAGGGGCAGCTTCCCACCAGCTGCTGTCAGAAGAGGTGAATGGAAAGTTCATTTCTCAGAAGTTTCTCTCAAGGATAGATAGAAAAGCTTTTAAACCAAGTGCTAGCCAGCATATGCCTCACGGCCCCTATTCCACGTGGAACAAAGCTGCACTCACAGCTCCATCCACCTGGGATGGAAAGAAATGTGCACCTTGTCAGAGACTGATTATGTGTGTGTCTGGGTCTGTGGCACTGAGGGCATGGTGGGGGACTGGGGAGGAAGCAGGGAGAGGGAGTAGCTCTGCCACCACCTCCCCCTGTCTGTTCCTCTGGAAACAGTGCCTCTGAGACACACACAACCACACACACACACACACATACCGCCACCTGGTCCCATCTCTGCTAAGGTGCACCCAGGCATAAAGGTTTTTTTCCATATTTTTTTCTGGTGACACAAACCCCAGCCAAACACAGCCCCCCTCTGGGCCCTCCGCCTCCAGCCACCTTGGGATCAGCAGGATGGGAGCCGGGGCTGTGGGGGAAAATGAGGAGCAGGCGGGTGGGGGAGCGGATCCCCACAGCGGGGAGGGGAAGGGGGGTAGTGCCTGGGAGGCGGCCAGGCTCAGCCCCGGTGCAGGGGGCCAGGGCTGTGGTGGGAGGGTGGACGGGGACCATGAATCCAGCGTGAGCCGTGGTTGTAGCGCAACTGGAGGACTCAGGAGCCACAGCAAGCGGCTGTCATAAAGTGCTGACACCATACAACCTTTACAGCACACATAAGGGAGAGACTCGGGGCGGTCCCCGAGGGAGCTGGCTCGCCTTGCGGAACATGGCAGTCCTGCCCCTGGCACAGGTCAGTCCCACCCCAGGGGGCAGCAGGGACACTGTGCACATGCACCAATGGGAAAACACCACGAGGAATTGAGGAATTTTCACTTTAAAAAACCTCACAAGGATACAAAAAAGCAAAACTGGAAGCTCAAACATGCAAAGTACGACTGTACACTAAAAACCAAACATCTTGGAGTCCATGATGACCTTCAGCTTTCTACATGAGAACTGAAAACTGGCACTTGGGCCTTCTTGTATGGTCCTCCAAATCTGTCATTGTGTAGGTATCCTGAATCGGTTTGTTTGTTTTTTGCATGCATCCAAGCTCTGCATGCATCCAATTTCACTACTGAAATTTCTGAGGCATCACCTCAGCCAGACCCACTTAATTTCTCAAAGATTGACTGTGGTAGCTTCCTGCCTGAGCCCACACACACAGGTTCATATGTTATTCTGAGATGGAAGAGACCCACAGGATCATCTAGTCCAACTCCCAAGTGAACACCCAACCCAGGGATCAGGCCAAGCGTGGAACCACGGGCACCACGCTCCATCCATTCAAGCCCCCCACCATCTAGGCCATTGTCACTGAGCTCCTCATCGAGTCTTCTCTTAAACACCTCCAGGGATGGTGACTCCACCACATCCCTGAGCAGACCAATCCAATGAGATATCACTCTCTCTGTGAAAAAACTCTTCTTAACATTCAGTCTAAACCTCCCCTGGCATAGTTTAAGGCTATGTCCGCTTGTCCTGGTGTTGTCAGCCTGAGAGAAGAGACCCACACCCACCAGACTGCAACCCCCTCTCAGGTAGTTGTTGAACAGCAATCAGGACACCTCTGAGCCTCCTCTTCTCCAGGCNAGTTCAACATTTGCCCCCAGCTTGGTATCATCTGCAAACTTGCTGATGATGGACTCAATTCCCTCGTCCATATGGTCAATAAAGATGTTGAACAGTGCTGGGCCTAACACTAATCCCTATCGGACTCCACTAGTGACTGGCTGCCAGCTGGATGTGGCACTATTCACCAACACTCTCTGAGCTCGTCCATCCAACCAATTCCTAACCCAACATAACACCTTCCAGTAGATGTTATTATGCCTTAATTATGCTAAAGGTGCCAATATTAAATGTATGTACCTACAAACAACACAATGATCCTTGTCAATTGAAAAAAAGAAAATAAGGATGAGTGGGAGAGTTAAAGCGTCTCTTCTCTCATCAGCGTGAACCGAGCCTACTACTCGTCTTCCTTAGGAACCTGTTGCAAATACAAAAGCCTCTCTGTGAAAAGGTACTGTAAAATGCAAAGAATTGTTTTTCCTCTCCCTTGATGTTCAATCGGTAGAGCAGAGGAAGGAAGGCATCAGTATTTGGGACAAAAGGGCCTTACTGCTGCAGGGACCAGTACTTATTTGCATGCATTTGGTTTTCATATACTAGTGAATATTTCCCTCTGCAGGGAACTCTAAGTCAATAGCAGCCACAGCCTCTGTCAGTGTAGAAAAAATGCTCAAGGCCTGAAGCAGGATCTTTTGGAAGATATTTAAGTGTTCTTGACATTTCACTCACCTTCAGACAGTACATAAGATTTTCTTTCAATTTCCACGAGCCGCTATTTACGTTCTAGAATCCTAAAAATTCCACCTAGTTTGGCAGTGGTTGCATTGTTAAATGCTTCTCCATGATTTTTTGCAGGGTCTGTTTCTTTGGACAAGGCCTGCCTCTAGATGGGTCCTATGGGCCTGGTGCCATTCCTGATACCAGGTGCCATCCCTGGTATCAGGTGCTATCCTGGTGGCTCAAGTCCTGCTTTCATGGCAGAACAGGTTAAGGTTAACCTTAGAAGGTCTCCTGAAAAAGTTAACGGTGTTGTTTAATTACTGATTCAGCTTGTGATGTAATGAGGAGGGTAAACCACTCTGTCTCTCAAACTGAACAGTTTAGACATGGAGAAGTTGGAATTATATCTATTCATGGTGACTCCTTGTTAATATGGTATACAACTATGAGTGGTAGAGAAAGGAGCTCTGAATGACTGCTTTAAATCTTCCCTTTTACTGGCTGTTTTGAGGCCTCTTAGGGCTCCTATTAACTGCAGGAAAATTGTATTTAAGACTACTGGATAATTACCCACTTTCCTTCCTCAGGTTGTCCACCAAGTTGAACACTGAACCGTACTGAAGAGATGCTGAACTCATCATTTTGTTACACATAGCAACTGTGTTAAGAAATGCACTAGAAGAGCTGGAATAAGGGTTTTCCTGGGGATTACTTTTACCTCAAGAGTGTGCATTAAGCCAGTATCTCCCCGCTGACTTGCTCTTTAATACTGGTTCCTACTTAAAAGACATTTCCATTAATTAAATAACCCTTTTTCATGTTATTATATAAGGTGCAAACTTTGGGTGACAAGCAGCCTGGGTTCCCCCACCCCATCTACCGTTTATTCAAAACAAAAAAAAATGGGGTTGGAAAATAGAGGCTGTTGCCCATGTTTGCTTCACAGCATTGTCTTCATATCTGTCACCCACCACATACTAGTAATCTTTCAAGAAAAAAAAAAAGGGAGCAGATGAAAAAGTTAACTTATTTAGGGCAAGTTTTTAATGCACAGAGTGAAGCACAAAGTAATAAAACTCTGCTTCACTGAAGTCAGCAACCTCTACTTTCGGAGAGACTTCTAGTCTCTACACCAATTACAGAACAGGATGGTACACTGATTTACTTTTTATCAGTTATGCAACAGTAATGTAAAAAACATGCAACACCATGTCCCCTCTGTCACAACCTTTTTAGAAGAAATACATGGTAGTGTATTTTTCAAAGGTTAATAAGCTCCAGTGAGATTTTTATAAATATGAAAAATATGCCTGCAATTTTGCACATTTCTAATGATGTGTTCTAAATAAACTTCAAAAACCCTGAATTACAGCAACTGAGTGTTACTGCTGCTTCAGCTGCTTATTACTTAAACCTTTGTTCTTATCTGCAAAACAAAGACCAATTCTGCCTGAGGGTTGTATTTGGCTGACATGAACCCAGTATTCATTACATTTAAACACTTCACAATGGATTTGTACAGCCACAGTTCGGGAATACTGAAGATAACTTCTAAGACCCATGCTAGCATGAATAATGATAGGAGTTGCTAGCTTGTAGTGAAACTGGGGAGTTTTTTGCACCAGACTGCTTTAAAGATGGGAGTACAGTTGGAAATTTGACCAAGGAAGACACCTCACACCTAAAAAAGACAATCCTATGGCTTTCTACAGTACAGGTTCATGAACTCTAGGTGAACAAAAGGAAATACTTTTGTTCACAGCTCTCCTACTGGTATTCATTTTAATGTCATGTAACCTTTGTGCACCTTGTCTCACAGCTCCCTCACACAGTTAACCACATTAATCCTACCCACACAGAACTGGCTCAGACTTCCATTAAACACTAAACAAAAAACTGAGTCTTAATCAAGATAGTTGAAAAACAAAAATGAAGCCTATTTCAGCAGTCTGTAGACTACAATTCTCAGGTTAACACCTACAAATACCTTTGAATATACACACCCATATCTTAGCAGCATGTCATCTCAACCACCGAAACACTTAGACAACTTAGTTTAAACATGGACTAAACAAGTCCCCTCTTCCTTCCTTCCTTCCTGAGTTTCTTAGGAAATCCTAACAGTTCAACAACTTTCAAATTTTATAGAAGCTCCTAAGCAACTTGCTTTATAAGAATGACGTACTTTTCTTTTTACAAGACTTCACTAAGCCCTTGATTACCTTTCCTTTTGTTCAGCAAAGCACGGGAGCCTCCGGCCAAACCTTGTTACATGGGAAGGCAAAGTGAACCCCGCAAAGTAAATTCCTGAAGGTACTACATGTAAAATAATAATTTATTTTTCTTTCGCACACACCAAGTATGAACACCATAAATTTAATATGAATGTTAATTCAAGTACAGAAGTCAAACACATTATTTCAACATTAAAAATTGCAACATGTAAAACAATTATTATGCAGCTAATATCAAATGCAAATAAAATGAAACTGCTATAACTGCACCTAAATTAACATTAAAAAGGACAATTTAATATGGTGATGAAATAAACTGAACCAAAATATTTAGTGGACCACAATAGTTGATTGCTTTTCAGAAAAATTATTAAACTTTAAATCTTTCGATTGCATCGTTTTCTGTCTACATAATATTCCTTTTAGACAAACAATTTTCAGACACAACACCTTACAAACAATATTTGCATGGGTGAAGCCCTTAGACATTTTAACATACGCTACTTGGCCCACTCCTTGACAAGGAACTGAAACTATACATAAAATTCCAAAAATAACGAGGGTCTGTATTCATTTCAGATTTTTAAAAAGGAAAAAAAAAGGCCTTTTTTTTTTTGTCTTTCAATAAATAAAGCACTTGACTGAGAAATGTGAAATAGTCACAATAAAAATAAACATGGCTCACTCAAAATGAATTAGATATATCTGATTTTAAAAATCAAAAACTATCTTCAGTTCAATGCTAAACAATGTTTTTTTAAGAAGAACGTGGCCTGATTAGAAAGTGAGCAAGCTGCTGTTCAACATGGCTACCACAGGCAAGCACAAGTGCTGGTTTCAAGGGATAGCCTGCATAAAAGTAAGGCCTACGTGAATATCAAACACACATGTCCAAACAGGGAGGTCCTAACAAGGAAATGCAACCTGGTGAGGTGTACATAAAAGTACATGGAATTCATATGTGTCAAGATTTTTTTTGCCTTTGTCTCAAAGAATTAACCAAGTATTGAACCTGAAAGTTGTGACTACAGCGATGTCTCTCATGTAGCCTGATGGTACCCAAAGTCCTTCAAAATATCACTCCTCTAATGATGTAATGCTAGACCAGAAGTAAAGATTTTATTGGATATATTCTCATAAAATTTTGCATTCAATTACAGAAACAAATTTGAGGGTGGTACTTAATTTTCATATTCTGTATGTTTATATATGAAAAGGCAAGGTTGCCAGATAGTGTGTTTTTGTTTTGTTGGGTTTTTTTAATATCTGCTTAAGATTTATTACTTAGAAGCTGTAAAAATTCTGCACAAAATTTAAAATACAAGAGTAGGAATTGTGGCAAATTATTTCAACACTAAATATAAGTTACTGGTGTATAAACTATTACAGGTAATAAAAATCTTTTAAATTATCTTTTAAAACCCAAATTTAATCAAACTAATCAAGACAATTTAACATTTAATTTCACTAATCTTCATATTGAAATGCTTAGTAAACACATGCTCTTTGAAGAATTATTCATCGATAAACATAGAATGTGAGTTTCCAGTAATTACGTATCAGTGTGGTATTCTTTTTTCTTTCGTGACAAGATCCAAAGCAATAAACTTCAAACTTCTCTTCAAGGAAATTCAAGCCATATAGGAGGTACAGTTGGCTGTGGAAAAAGAGGGGGAAGGGATGAAAGAGACTCTTGATTTCAGCAAACATACTGCATTACTCATTTTAAAATGGATTTAACTATTAAGGAACTTACGATAATGGTATAATGAAAGCATTCACTGCCTTATGCGCTTCCCTTTCATTTGCAGCTTCGCTATTTCTTAAGCCAAGTAATTAAGAAACTATTCAGTCAATAGTTCAATCCCTTATACATAGTACTAAAATCCCCCATTCTTTGGTAGTGAACATATTTTGTCATCTTACATATATATATATACACACACTTTAAATCAAAATTTATAATAATGTCCCCTTGTTTCACCTTCACTAAACAGAATACTAATGTACACAACGGTTACATGTACCGTACGTATCATAGCAGCAGTCTTTCCTATTGCATATTTAACACTTCTGACTGGAGTGCACTATCAACTAAGTACCGAGTTCTGTGTGATGTGCACTGCAGGAACACTCAATTTCATAGTGATCATCAGCGGAGTAAAAGAAAGGGCACTAAATTCCATCCAATTTTGATGTGACCCACACTACTGAAGGCAGCCAAGTTATCTCATAGAAAAATATAGTCTAAATCGTTGTATCTTTCCTACTTATTTTTCTCCAAGTTCTCCTACAGAGGGAGGACAAGATTTACAAATTTATGTTCCCTGTCTGTAAGCAGCAGCAAAACAACTGAATCCTGTTGATTCAGGAAAAAAATCTGCATGCCTCTGATTAGATAGTTTCCAGTAGTAAAGTTAACACTGAGCACAGATTTAATGCCATTTTCAAAAACTGCCTTATAAGTTCTTAAAAGCCATTCTCACAACACTCAAAAATGGTAACCCTGATTTAAAAAAATGAAAGAGGCCTCAGTAGTAACAGATATGCACGGTTAAATTCATCTACGATAGCATATTTAAAAAAAAAAAAAGTGAGAGGAGTCATTAGTCTCTCTTTCTTTGACATGAAACTGATTACCCAAGCAAATAGCCCAAGTACCCACAGTAGTACAAACTTGCACTTCTGAATATAAATTTAAACCCAGGCTGGAATGATGAATAATCAAGAAATGTCTGAAAAATGACGGAGAGTCATTTTTAGGAACAAAACCTATAACCTTTCTTTATGCTGCACAATTGACAAGAACATCAGACTGGGTGAGCCATTAGCAGGTCTACAGCAGTAGAGCTACAGTCACCTTTCAAAATAGCAACTGGACAGAGAACCTCTGAGAGCTCTGTAGGTGGGGAAAAAACAACAGTGTGAACAATGCAGCTCAGACAACGTATCTGAGGGGGCCAAAACCTGCAATAAACAACCCCAGGAGGTTTACTCACCTTTACTATCCCACCATGGTGCATTCAGGGACAGCAAAGTTATATGTGCTTGCTTGGGGGCTGTGATAAAAACCATTATCTTTTTAATCACAGCCCCCATATGACATTATGTCATATACATTATGTGATAAATATTTAAGAATTCTAAATTCATACCTTTAAGAAACTTCTTATACTACATCATGAACCTTTCTAAAACTTGCTAAAAAAACCACAAACCCACCAATCACCACTGATCTGTATTTGCTCAAGCAAGACACCAATTTCTGTATTTTTTTTCAAACATCTTACAATGTGTACCAGGCTGTTGATTTTTCTAACAGCAATGCAATTAATTTTGATAAGGCAAACCAAGGCAATGTTTAAGTAAAGAAAAACCTTACAACAAAATATTAAAATAAAAACATTTCACTTGAACTTTCATGTCCAAAATCTAGGGCAGCAGTCTAGAGATGCATTTCTTCAGAGACAAAAAATGCTGAGTAGAGTGTTGAACTAGTTTATACAAGTTTTATCCTTGTAAATTCCTACCGTTTGCAGTATTTAAGATGTTTCAACAAGTAAATTCATAGTAGTAACATACAATGTTTGCTCCACCTATTTCAGTACCATTCCCTGCATAAATTCTATATGGTGAACTGGAATGAAACTGTTATTTATGTACTACAGTTAGTTATTAAAATGCTTTTTTCTATAGATTTATAGAGATTCAGAGATACGTCAGTACATTTTTCTTTTAAAAACTTTTATTTAACACTTTTAAGTACTCTCTTCTACCTAAAAATTGATTTCATAAATTGTGTCCAAGTGCGACATCACATGAACTAGCCTGTGTGAAAGAACAAAGAACACCCTACAGTGCAGCACCCATTTAAAACCTACCACACCCCTGAAACCGGAGAGGGTTTACTGAAACTTTTCCACTCTCCCCCATCACCCTTAAGTCAAACTCAGTAGGAGGAGAACTCCCCAGGACTCAGCCTTAGCTACAGAGGCTTTAAGACGAGAAACAGTTCTAGTATTTTCTTAAACCAGTGGAATTCCACCAGCAGCAAGGAAAAACAAAACAGGCAA
Organism: Pitta sordida; assembly: GCA_013390025.1. Classification (NCBI taxonomy): domain Eukaryota; kingdom Metazoa; phylum Chordata; class Aves; order Passeriformes; family Pittidae; genus Pitta; species Pitta sordida. The sequence goes on along the minus strand of WEKX01028714.1, from coordinate 223,714 downwards.
ACAAACAAAAAGTAATTTTCAAACGGATGTTCTGCTTTTTCAGGCTTCCGATGTTTACTCTCTCTAAAGAAAGAGACATTAAAGTTCTCCTGCAATTCAGAGCACATCTATGAAACTTCAAATTTTCTCCTGCCTGCACTTCATATAGATGAACCAGGTTGACTCCATAAGCCACAAACCCACATTATTGGTGCAAAGAACCTGAAGGATAACCAACACTTCCTACCTAGGCACTGATTGTGCACTAACACTGCATCTGGCCCAGAGGTGGAATACTGGGTGTGTGCTAATTACACAACTATACAGTCTCCCAACTGGAGCTGCCTCACATTTATCCAGCCTCCAGGACAGGCAAAAAGAGCAAGTCCTGCACGTTTATCTAACTGGATGCCACATTTAACAGCCAAGCACCATTTTGCAAATGATACTGAAGTGTCATGTAACTTCTAAAGGCACAGACTAGTGTAGAAATGAGATGCAAATTAATGAAAGAGGCATTAATTTCTTCTACAGGAGATTCAGGGCTTTTCTACTCTGCTCCACTCTCCCCCTGTCAATATTCACCTGGAACTCCAATATGTAGCTCTGCTCCCACTCTCACAAACCGACACCCAATTTCTGTACACTTAAGCAAGCCTGATTGTCTTCACTCCCTTGATCTGATAATGGTATCTCTAGTAACATCAAAATACAGCTTGTTCATCTTTCAGTGAAACCATACTTTTCTGTATTTTTTAAGAAGCATCATTTTCAAAATATTCAGGTGACACCAAGTGGTAAACTGCTGTACTGCTCTCTGTCAGGGCTGCCGTATTACCGTACTGTATTCACTGTGTAACACCCAAGCAGACTAAGGTAAGTGAATGAGAAAGGGCTGCTTTGATAGAATTTTAAAACTGGGCTGCTGTGATTAATAATCCCACAGCATTCTGGCTTTTTTTTTTTTCTTGATAAGTCTTTCAGTGTTTCCTGTCACATAACAGAATACATACTGGGTTGTTACAGCTGCACTATAAAGGATCACCAAGTCTGATGCCTCAGACACTGCCTGGCATAACAATAGACACAAATAAGAGTAACTGAAGTCCAACCTGTTTGAATTTCTTCAATATTCTAAGAAACTTGGGAAGAACTTGCCTACCACCACTGAAAAACTAAAACACTTAAACCCCAAAAACTTCGGGATTGCTCAAATTCTGAAGAAAAAAAATCATAATACTGTAACACAAACAGCCAACCAACTTTTGACACACACTTAGACAAGAAACTGGTTTGTATTACCTGAACAAACCTACCATCTTCAGTGTTAATTCTTCACTGATTCAAAAGTGGGGAAGATGGGGAAAGAAGATAGAGAAGGTCTAAGACACGTGGAGATAGGCAGAGGAGAAGGAAGGTCTGAGGAGAAGGGCAAAGAAAGGCAGACACTGAAGAAGGGTAGAGCAGAGCAGACACAGGAAGAGCTTCATAAAAGTGGGCAGAGATGGGCAAGAAAAGGCAGAGGAGAAGAAAAAAGGGTAGAGGAGAAAAAAAGGCAGAGAAGCTGGGTGAAGAAGGACGAAGACAGATGGGGGAGAGAATGGAATGAGAAAGGTCAGACAAGAGCTAAAAGGGAAGACAGGCAGAGAAAAAAGTCAAAGAGAAAGAGAGTCAGCAGAGCAGAAGGGCAGAGCAGGGTTAAGGGTTAAGAAGGGCAAGTAAGGTGAAAGCAGAGACCTGTGGGAATGGGGAGAAGCGCACGGACAAGCAGAAAGGTGCAGAGAGGCCAAACAGTGGTGGTTGGCAGGGGGATCTCTACAAAAAGGGGTGTAGAGGGGACAGAAAAGGGCAGAAAAGAGCAGAAGAGCAGTGAACATCACAGATAGGCAAGAGAACTTGAAGGACTGGGAAGGACAGGTCAAGTAGGCCCTACCAGTCAAAGAAGGCAAAGAAGGGAAGAGAAAAAGGGCAAAGGAGAAAGGCAGAAAAGGCTGAAGAACGGCAGAGAGTGACCTTCTCTGCCTGACATTGCTAAAGAGTAAGAAGGATAAGAAGAGGGGACAGGGAAGGGGCAGCAAAGGGAGGACAGGGAAAAGGCACAGAAGGGGGAACAAGAAAGGGCCAAAGAAGTGTAGATGGCAAAACGGAAGTGGGACAAAGAAGAGGGTACAAGGAAGGAAGGATATGGCAGGGGCAAATTAGTGGGGATAGGGAATGGGCAAAAAGGGGAACAGGGAAAGGACAAAAAATGGGGGAACAGAGATGAGGCCATCAAGAAGGGGCAGGACAAGGAAAACAAATCTCTGACTCTAGGATTCATCAGAAATACCTCTTTGTAATGACAGAAAAATATGTTGTTGATAAGAGACTAGTGAGCATTCATGCCACAATACAGCATTTACTTACCTAGTCATGCTGTAAGAAACCATGCAACAAACACCCAAGAACATGACTCAGTAGATCAAGGAAATTATGTGATCATTCATAATACTTGCAAAATTATAAAGATCAGTCCTACTCATCTTCAAATATTACAGAATGTAAAGACCAGAAAGAAAATAAACTGTTTAAAAGAACATGTGGAACATACAAAGCTTTCCTGAATCTATGATTTATCAAACCTGGATGGCATGGCTCTGTGAAAGCCTTCAAATCTGAGTAACAGAGACAAAATTTCGATTTGAGCATGAAGTTTGATCGCATGATGACTACAATTACTACTGAAACAACCTGGCACTAGAAATTAGTTCCGTATTCTGAAGGGTGTGCGTTGCATGTTCTGAAAAGTGGTGGGCAGGAACTATACAGCAAAAGTTTTACACTTTATATGATTTATGCATTTTACTTTACAGAGCAACAGGGTTAAGACTGTCAGAACTGCAGTCTTTTTAGCCATGAAAAAAACAGATTTTAACATACCTTTTTATAATATAAAAACTAATAGCTGTATACTAGTTTTAAAAATTGAATATATATAAATTATGACCTAGAACACAAACAGACTTTCAAGTAAGTTTTCAGCACCATAATCACCACAAAGATGACTTTACACTTCAGTCACTTACATATCATCTAGTTCTTCCTTACACATCATCATGGTGTATAAACAGAAGCAAAAATGACCCTGACACTGGACTGTTTAGACATTGACAGTGTGTCTTCAGTGCTCTCATCTGACGGTCCAGACCCAACTGATCCAAATACCAACTCTTCCGTAGCCCAGCCTATACTTTATATAAAAGTACACACACGCCAAGATACATACATAAACAAAAGTAACTTTTCTAGCTTCAGTTCTTCAGAACTAATCAAAAGTGTGAATGCTTACCTAGACGCAAAAGTGTGAACTGTGCTGCCAATTCCTTTGCATCTTCTATTGTTGTACAGAGTTGTTCTGGCATGAAGTAACTTTGGAAATCATCTGCAATACTAGAAATAAGCACCCTGTACACCAAGAGTATTTTCCCATCCTGACTTGTGGTTGAATACAAGCAGTACTCTGGTGGTGCACAGTTATTTTTATGGCAAAAATAATCCAGATGCATTACTGCAGAACTGAAGTGACTCAGCTTTAAAGAATACATGCTAGTTGGAGTAAGTTTTATTCCTGGAAAAAAAGGGTATGTACTTCTTTCAGCTTCAGGGGAGCCTGGACTGTGCTGACCATTAAGCAGAACTGAAGCACTTGCTGCTTTCCCCAAGGATTTTTGAGTGCCATCTTCTTTGTTAGGAAACCCTAAGAGATTTTCAGAACTGGGGCTTATCTGACCATTAAAATGTTGCTTCCAAGAACTTTCCTTGTTAACTGGTTTTGCCAGTGTTACCTCAATACTGGCTCCATCAATGCACTTTCCATTCATTACAGACATGGCAGCAACTGCATCCTCTCGGCGGAAAAAATGAACAAAGGCATAGTCCCTCAACTTCTTCACACGTTCAACTACTCCTGGCTTGAACTTGTTGAATTCAGCTTTAATTCTGTCCTCTGTAGTAGACATCATTAAATTTCTTACATACAATACTTTAACTCTCTGCATAGTTTCTTCATCGACTACTTTCTCGGGATCTGCCCAGTCTACTTGAATAGTATGACCCCAGGGTTGAAATGTTCCTACAACAAAGAAGCATTATGTAAATAAGAATCATGTAAAGAAAAACAGAATCTTTCTTATTAACTACCTCTACAAAAAGCAAACACAATGTATACCACACAAAGCTGAGTTTTGTTGCCTGCATCTACTTAGGCAACTTCAAATTGTTAACAAGATTCTGCAAGAACACAAAGTGTTCTACTGTACTCTTTGGATTCATTAAGCAAGATAAGCTGCCAAAACAAAGACTTTGTGACACGCATATACACATAATGAGACCAAAAGTAACATATTTTACTAAGTTAAGCACAGCCTCTTCAATAATACTACCACTTTAATGGTAATGGTATGGTCAACACCTAGANAACCGCGAATACGCGGGGGCTCACTGTATAAAGGTCTATCTGTAGCACAAGCCTTACTCCATCTTACAGTAGATGGCAGAACTACACTGATAAAAAAACCCAAACAAAAACAAACCCACTTTGTTACTCATGTCAACCCATCATTTTGCATATCACACAACAAAGTTATTTTACGTTCAGTGGTCTGGGGATATTTCTCCCGTTACTTTGCACATATATGTAACATACACATTATATACTGCATATGTTACATATTACATATTGCATATTGTATTTTGCATCTATACATACTATATAATGCTTAGTTAAAACCCCCTGCACTTAGCCTTAGTAAATACAGGGAATTTTTGGCATTCCTTTCAACACAGCCAATGCTGTATTATCTGTTTTAATGACTTTGCTTCTTCAACTAGTATATAGTTTAACTTCCGCCCTATTTAATTTTTCTTCCTTTCTCTTCTGTAATTCCCCTTTTTTAATTGTATCTTGACCTATTCCTTCCTTTTTCAGTAAATTCAATCCCTTCTTCTTTCCCTCCCTCAAAATGTATAAAATAAGGCGCAAAGAAAAAGCCTTCTACTTGTAAAACTCTTTTAAAGTTATTTTCTAGTAAAAGATTAAAGACCTACTTTCCAATATTTTTTAAACAAGAAACATCACAAACATCACTCATGACACCCAAAGAAAATAAGGGACACATTCAAAGCATTATACATTTTGAGCTCAGTTGTGTGTGGAGCCTCATGCATGTCAATGAAAACCGGATGTGTGCCCACACAAACGCATATTGGTGGAAACTACGGTAGCTTGTGTTTATAAAACTCATGTCTATTTTCTTACTGTCAGAAACCCCTAAATTTCAGCTTCTTAAAAAAAAAGTCCACCCCCTCCCCACATTAAAAACTAAATTCCTCCTTAGCCAACTGCATTTTGTGCTTCCAAAAGCACCTTAAAGAATGGAAAACAGGGATGGTCCCTCAGCTCACACCCCCCGCCCTCCCAGTATGGAGGTAGGTACTCCTCATAAACCCTTAGTTGAATTGAAAACAGTCTTACCTGGGATTAGTTGTCTTCTCGCCATTGCAGCTGCTCTGTGAGATTCATATTCTACGAAAGCAAAGCCACGATTTTTAGTTTTGTCAGTGGCATTTGGATAAACTATGACATCCACCACTCCTTCTGTAACTTTTTTCATTTCATTCAGTATTTCTTCTTTCTTCTTATCTTTAGGGATTGCTCCAATAAATAGTCTGCAGTTGTCCAAGCTTACGCACACACCAATAAACTTGCCGGGACGAATTTCGTAATTATTAAGAATCCTGATAGCGAGCTGGGCCTCCTCTTTAGTAGTGTACATCACAAAAGCATAGCCTCGATTCTCACCACTGAATTCCAACATTAGTCTGAGCTCGTAGATCTTCCCAGCTCTCTCAAAAACAGGAACTAATTCATCTTCATACATATCGCGAGGAATCTTACCCACAAAAACTTCACATCCACGAGGCGGTGGAGGACCTTCCCAACCTTAAAATAAATTGTCCAACAGCAATCTTAGTACAACTGCCAGACAAGCACGCTTTCCTTGCACCCAATTTGAAGGCCTTATTTTTTTGAAGGTTTTATCTTTTATTTTTGGTCTCAACTGAAAACTGGCATATTTTCATGCATTATTTCTTTTTTTTGTTATGTTCGAATAAAACAATGTCAGAAGCTCACAATTGTATTTAATTCCATTTTCTCAGTTTTTTTCCCCAATTGAATCTATATGGCAACACAGTGAACCCAGCATTGTGTAAAACACTGACAAGTTTGCTAAACATCTACCTTCCAATCATTTTTTCTCCCTTACAATTTTATGTCTGTTATTAATAAAACTGATAGAAATAACTGAGAAAGAAATTCAGTTGTATTTTCTACTACAATATTTTAAAGCTGCACAATGTCTGTGCACTTGTTGCCTGTATTTTTAGAAATTTTGGTCAGGGTCCTAAGCGTAGCACTTTTTTCCTTCCTTGACATCATTCAAAAAGTCTAAATATTTTGCTTCCACCTTCTTCATTCATCCTGTAAGGAAGAGAGGATATCGGGCCATCTATTCCTCTATAACCAAAAAGACTGAACACTTATCCTCTAAAAACTGATCACAGTTTCACAGGCTGGAGTGGGTGGTAGGAAAAAACCAAACAAATTAAAAAATCCTCAGAACAAGTCAGTCTCCAGCTGACATCTGAAAGCTACAAGAACATCCTTAAGCCAAAGACATTCTTACATTCTTTTGTATCTCTGCCATATACGCTGGAAGAGATCGACAGATAATGTAAAAACGCACATGTGCATTTAAAAATATGGAGTTCTGGTCTGCAAACTCCATTTTCCCCAAAAAACACAAAAATAATTCTAAAAAAATTTTGTTTGGTTTTGTTTCTATTTTTAAATTAGACAAATCAGGTAGAAGGTTCAAAAGCAGACAAGTAAAATCATAACTAACAGCTTTAGAAGCTTTTGACAGGACAAGTTTTCTGCAGGAGAAAAAGCAGGGACTGCAAAGATGGTAGGAAAAAAAGCCTCCACAAAACTTAATAAGTACTAGTAAGGAATGACAAAGCATAAGGAAGTAAGTGAAAAAACTGTTACTGTTGACAAGTTAAAACAAGGAGCCTGGCAAGTAACTTATTTTGGTTTCAAGTTCAGAGTAAATTATATTTAGATGATTTTTTAATTAACACTTTTTCCTTCATACATGCAGTGTCAAAGAGCCTGCAATTTATCTGTGAGAAAAAATTAACAGAATTGGGAAATTCTACCTTCTCACAGAGCAGCTCGTCATCTATAAACCGTGCACGAACTGCACACGGTACACAGGGAAGCTACCAAGGCACCACAGTGACATGCATTTGGAACCACACTGCCATGACTTACCTAAGAAAAAGCCTGGCTCTGCTCCACACAGCATTCAACACCTTCATTTTCAGCTTTAGAAACATTTATGACACTTCAGCTGAGGTCTGACTGGACATGGCAACTGACACCGTTTGCAGACCAGTACTGCTGTCGCTCACATTGGGCCAGTGGGCTCCCACATAAAAAGCATAAACCAGCTGTACAACATTTAAGAGCTCCAAAGATAAAAGCACCTGCACACCTCAGTCAGGGAAAAAGGGAGGTGATTACGCTTGATTATGTAGGCAAGTCATGAACTAAACAACAATCTTCACTAATTAACAAGACAAACTTGCACCAGCATTCTCAGCCTGGCAACAGTGATTCTCGGTAAGTAGAAGTCACCCACCATCCAAAACGCCCCCCCTCTCTAATTTCAAAGCTGCGTACCAACTTAGCAATACAGCACATTCCAGCCAGCTGGAAGCAAGCTATGTCTCCTGACTTAAAGAAAACTGGTCTGTGCCTCTCTTGCCAATGACTGACACGTGCTTGGCAGAGCAAACGTAGGAAGTTAATCAAAAGCATTCCTCAAGTAGTTGACCACAGAGTTTCCTTGACTAGGTACTGGATTTCCTGGATGACAGAAAATGGCATTCCTATTCTTGCAGCAGTTCAAGTAATCAAACTGAATCAACACTGCAGTTACAATCCTCCCCCTGTCAGTGAGATCCGTGCCATCATAAACTTCCATGTAATTCTAATGATTTACATACCTAATGTCATCATTACCTCTGCAGCCATCCAAGCAGTGGACCCAAACAAAACAATGAAAATTCACTCCTGGCCTTGTTTTAAAAAAAAAATTACTCTACATATACGTTTTCCACAAGTGACAAACTGAACAATGACTGTGCAGCTGCCAGGTGGAATAAAACCCATAATTTTTCAGGTAAGTTTTCAGTCAGACCTGCAGCAAACAGAGCCAACAGCGAGACTATCCTTTGGCAGCACCTGAACTTACAGAAACCACATCTTAAACACGCAAAATTCTTAGTAAAACTCTTCCTTTATGAAGTTATTGTACTTTCTTACAAGCCATCTCAAACATTCAAGTCTCATCTGGTCTAGAACCATCCACAGAAACTTAGGGCAACTTCCCACTTAAGTAAGAAAATACATGAAGACGTTAAGGAGAGAGAAATTGCTGATGTCAATGAGCAGGTTTATGGAAGAGATACCTTGTCAAGCAAATCTAGTTTCAGAAAGGATTAAAAGATTAATAAAAATAGCTTTGCTAAAAAACCACATGTAATAGTGTCTAATGGTCTAATTAAAAATCAAAATTGTAATGTTAAAAATATATAACTAATTTAAGAACAGGCTGAACCCTCAGGAAGTAGTCAGTGACGTAAAGTCCTGCAGTGCTTCTCCTGGTGTCATTTACCAAATACGTAGTTTCCCAGGGCTTCCTTTCTCTATTTTATACAGGCTAAGTAAAATTAAATACATTTACAAAATTTTAGGCAGGAAAGCTCTCAGAGACGTAATTTTGATGCAGCTATATCTTAAACTACATATAGCAATGAGTAACACAGTTCATGCTTATGAATATGACTTATAAAGACATGGGATCATAGTTCACAAGTGAGAATGAACTGAAAGGGCAGCACAAAGAATTTTCCTTCTTTCTGCTGAAGTGCACAATCTGATTCCAAAAGAAGAGTTTCTGTACTCTGTGTCATACAACCAGGTCTAATAGCAAGAGCAAAATTCCTGTACGTTACTGATGTCAACAACAACACTGCAATAATTACTCAAAAAAAAAGGAATTCTGAAAAGAAAATCAGTTGGATTATCTTCACTGTTCTCTCAGAAAACAGATGCTTTAAAAAGAAAAAAAAAAGTAAAAAACCAAAGTAGGTTGTGTCTCTATCACCAAGTTGCTTTTCCCTTCCTTGTCAGTAAATGTTTTCAAGCGTGTTCTCAGTCATACAGAACATATTCAGCATTTTCAGCTCCACGTTTGTTCTGCTGTCAACTTTAGCTGCTTTGAAAGATGTGCCTTTTTAAATCCACCAATAGCAAGTAATTGACATAGTCCAGCTCAAGAGCTCTGGAATTGCCATAAAGCACACCAGGACCATGTAGGTGCTGTGTTTCTTACACCTCACAACACGAGGCTACACAAAATGCTCAGCCTGAGTTAGTGCAGTTCTCCTTACAGAAAGTAAGCTTCATCATCTCAAAAGAAACACTTACCTGGTGGGGGGCCACCAAATTTTCTTTGCCCATTTTGTTGAACCATGGTGTATCCAGTCTTCTCCACCAGGGCGAGTAGAGCAGTCTTAGCACCACTCTGGATTTTGCCCCATCCATTTGCTGCAGCTTTATTTTCCGCATTCATGTCTGCAACAGCTTCAACAGAATATTGCAGATACTCCAGTTCAGCTAATGCTAAGTTGTTACACGGATATACAGAAGCTACTAAACATAGAAAAACAATTTAGGCTGTAGTTGCCTATTTACCATAAGGCTTCAATCCTATACCCAACCACTCCCATCGTAGGTATTTGCTTTCAGAGCATTGTTCTGTAGCTGACATGATCTTGAATTTTAATCAGCAACTATATGTTCTATCCTCAAACTCCCCTAAGTGGTATCACAGATATCAGACTACAAGGATCACAACTACGTACTTTTTAAGAACGTAGTAGAAGAATGAATTCTTTCATAAACCTTGTTATCACAGTTGTGTGAGATACCCATAAGCTACTCAAAGTGACAAGTTCCATTTTCTTACCGCATAGTTTTATAAAAATACCAATTATTTCAAGACTCTATTTTAGTACAAAAACACAGAAGAAACGCATTACGTCCATTAATACAAAGAACTCAATTAACGAAACAAAAGTAATTTTGCTAATACCAATATATAATAAAACTAGACAGAACTCTGGAAAAACTAAGGGTTTGAAACAATCCCATCTCTGGGGTCCCTGTTTTCATGGCTTTATCCCTTTTCACAATTTCACAAACTAAATCAGTTATCCATGCGGTTGCTGCTGCTCTATCCACTGTTTCTCGGGCATGTCAAGATCTCACACAACACTTAAAGGTTTCTGTCATCCTGGTGATGAGATACAATCACACCATTTGGTAATTACCAACTTTACAAGTAAAGCCACTAAAAAAAAAATTAACTTTCAAGTCAGATTTCTTTTTCACTGCCAATTTTTCCTTCCCCAGTTTACACTTTTCCCAAGATTTTCTGCCGAAGGTCCACGATCCTTAGACAAGCAATCTCCTTCAACACTTCAATCCGTTGCCCAAACGCAAAGTCCAAGTGTTATGCCACTCATTCTCCAAAAGAAATGCTGCCCAAAAAATAATCACTAGAAATGTAAGGTTTGTTCGTTAATGTCCTTTACGAAGTATTTTCAGCTTGCTTTGTCTTCAGGATCAGGTTCCAACCAACAATGTCCTGAGAAAAGTGCAGTTTATTTTTTCCAAGAAAAACGTTTAAAACCAGCTTAAACTTGACACAAATATTTCTTGTCAGCCCACTATTATTTGCTGAACAATAAGGGTTCCTAAAAGCATCTTGAAGGCAGAGAATAAAGGGAACCAAACCAAGGACACAAAAGAGCGTGTAAGCTTTCACAAATCTGGCTCATGACTCGGCTGCCACTCAACTTCCCAAGAAAATAATTACCTGAAGCACTGCAATAAATTCAAATTTGTTGCACTGAACAGAAAACTACCAAAATAAAGATTCAAAACCACAGTGTGAAGCTGAAATCTCCTTCTTTTCAGCTTGTCCCTTCTGGTGCTTTTGTACTAACTTACTACCTTGAGCTCAGTTATCCAAACGAACAAAATCACCTACACAGATTATTCATTTTACCTGATGGCTGACTATTTAACTCCCTACCACTAGCAGAAACAAGAACCAGTAAAAATAAATATTAATGGCTAACAAACCAAATGTTATATATAAAATGTTCTCAGATCATTGCTGGTCACCTTAAGCACGCTTTTGCCTCCATACACAAAATATTAACCACACCTATTGCTGCTTCTTTTATCCTTTGATTATACATTCCATTGAAAATTACCCCAGTATCTCAAATTAAAATGACTTTGCCTAAGTTTTGAAAATGTTATACACTAGATCTCTGGAGTGATGAAGTGCCTCCTCCCCTGCCACATTTACGCATGTTGCTGTCCAGAGGTGGACTTCCCCCACTCCTGCCCCAGCTTTGTCATTTCAAAGGTGCTTTGAACCAAAGTGAACTCGGCTGGAAAAGACCTTTGAGATCATCAAGTCCAACCTATTACCTGACACTATCTCATCAATTAAACCATGGCAGCAAGTGCCACATCCGGCCTCTTTTTAAACACTTCCATGGACAGTGACTCCACCACCTCCCTGGGCAGCCCATTCCAATGGCTGTTCTTCAGTGCATTTCTTCACAACAGCTTTCATATGACATTATAACAGACTCCACAAACTTCTTAACTAGAATGGTGACAAACAGAACTGTGATCTTTCTCATCCTAGAAAAAAAGACTTTTATTGGAAAAATATGTGTCTTTTCTATAAAGCTGTTTTTCATCTCGGGGCATGAATCCATGTAAGCAATCACTCTGGAGAAGCTTTTATGACATCTGTTGCCAAAAAAGCCAAACCCCAAACAACTCCCAGTTTCCTCAAAATCAGACTGCCGAAAGGAAGTAGGGTAGAGCACAAAAAAATATCCCTGTCAGGAAACAGCAGTAACAGCAGAACCGAATCTGCTGCAAAAGAAGTCCCATCTCCTTCAAGCGAGCGAATTACACTTTTGCCTCAGCCTACCAGCTGCATCGAGATTCCACAATCAGGAAATCTTGTGGCAGCTTCAGACGGAAAAAAAGTATGGAAATAACAAGAGTCCTGGAGCTGGGGACCGGCAAACTGATTTTCCCTTTGTGCCGCTGAGCTCGAACCCCTGGACAAGAACGGCGCTGTGGATAGGCACAGCCAGGGGACGCCAGAGTGGCATCGAGTTTGCTGACGGGGGGGCTACAGAGGCCAAGAGGCTCCGAGGAGCTACAGGACACCCACGGAGGCTGCAGGAGACCGTGTGGGGCGGGGAAGGGGCAGGGGAAGGGACCCGACGTGGCTGGAACCCCCCTGCGCTGCTCCCGCCGCCTCGCACGTCCCGGGCCCTTCTGCACAGCGCCTCGTTCCCCGCGGTACGGTAAGGGCCCGAACCCACCGCTGTCCCCAGGGACGCGAGGCCACGGCATGACTGACTCCCCGTCGGGAGCCGCCCGCCACAGGGAGCGTCCCGGGCGGCGCAAACACCGCGGGACACCCACCCA
>WEKX01028714.1:191284-210984 GCA_013390025.1 Pitta sordida | reverse complement strand
GCTCCTTAGAAGCGGCGACGGTTGGTGGGAGGGTGGCGGCCGGCGCGTGCTCCGCAGGAGCCGTTGGGGGCGGCGCGCGCTGCTCCCGCCGTGAGGGCGCTCGTGCCCGCCCGTGGCAGCTGCCGTGTCTGTGCCTGGCTTTGCCCTCCGTGCCAAACGGAGTGCCAGGCTGTTGAGTGCACCATTTGTTTTTCAGAACCTGGCTGGTAGTTTTTAATTGTGTCCTTTTGTTTATTTCTGCTCCGAACAGGTGTATTTGGGCCGTTGGGGTGCTGTCGGGGGCAAACCTGTGCTCCAGGGAGCATGTAGTGTTGTGCAGGACCGTGCTGACCAGTAATACCTAAGTGAAATACCACAGAATCGATTAGCTTGGAAAAGACCTTTCAGATCATCAAGTCCAACCTACGCTCAAACAACACCAGGCCCTGAGTGCCACTTCCAGTCTTTTCTTAAATGCTCTCAGGGACAGTGACTCCACTGCCTCCCTGGGCAGCCCATCCCAACACCTAATCACCCGTTCTGGGAAGGAATTCTTCATAATGTCGAACTTAAACCTCTCCTAGCGCAGCTTAGGGAATGGCCTGAAATTGTGTCAGGGGAGGTTTAGGTTGGATATTCGAGAGAGGTTCACTCAGAGGGTGGTTGGGCACTGGAACAGGCTCCCCGGGGAAGTGGTCGCAGCACCAAGCCTGACAGAATTCAAGGAGTGTTTAGATGATATATAACCTCAGGTGTATGGAGATAGTCCTGTGCGCATTTAAGTGTTGGACCTAATGACCCTTGTGAATCCCTTCCAGCTCAGCATATAATGTGATTCTGTGTCCTCTTGTCCTGTCACTGGTTGCCTGGGAGAAGATACCTCTGTTTTCAGACCCTGTTGGCTTAGGGAATGCTTCAGTCTCTTAGAAATAAACCCCGTGAGCTTCCCAACAACTGCAGACACTTGCCGAGCCAGTTGCATTGGAGGCCCTGCAGTTCTGGCACTGCTCCTGAACTNCACCCCCCCACACACACCCACACCCCCCCACACACCCCCGCACTCCCCCTCCCCCGGCCCCGGCGGCGCCGCCGCCTCACGGCTTTCCCTCGCTCCGGCCGCGCGCAGCCAATCAGCAGGCGCGGGGAGGGGCCACGGGCACGATTGACAGGCGGCGTCAGCCAATCGCAGCGGCGTAAGCGTGCCCGGCACGCGAGCGCTCCTTAGAAGCGGCGACGGTTGGTGGGAGGGTGGCGGCCGGCGCGTGCTCCGCAGGAGCCGTTGGGGGCGGCGCGCGCTGCTCCCGCCGTGAGGGCGCTCGTGCCCGCGCGTGGCAGCTGCCGTGTCTGTGCCTGGCTTTGCCCTCCGTGCCAAACGGAGTGCCAGGCTGTTGAGTGCACCATTTGTTTTTCAGAACCTGGCTGGTAGTTTTTAATTGTGTCATTTTGTTTATTTCTGCTCCGAACAGGTGTATTTGGGCCGTTGGGGTGCTGTCGGGGGCAAACCTGTGCTCCAGGGAGCATGTAGTGTTGTGCAGGACCGTGCTGACCAGTAATACCTAAGTGAAATACCACAGAATCACAGAATCACAGAATATTATGAGCTGGAAGGGACCCACAAGGATCATCTAGTCCAACTCACCATCTAACACCCGTAGGGAGACCGAGAGCACATCGCAGGGCATAACACCAGCCTAGATCCCTCACAGCCAATCTATTAGCTTGGAAAAGACCTTTCAGATCATCAAGTCCAACCTACGCTCAAACAACACCAGGCCCTGAGTGCCACTTCCAGTCTTTTCTTAAATGCTCTCAGGGACGGTGACTCCACTGCCTCCCTGGGCAGCCCATCCCAACACCTAATCACCCGTTCTGGGAAGGAATTCTTCATAATGTCGAACTTAAACCTCTCCTAGCGCAGCTTAGGGAATGGCCTGAAATTGTGTCAGGGGAGGTTTAGGTTGGATATTCGAGAGAGGTTCACTCAGAGGGTGGTTGGGCACTGGAACAGGCTCCCCGGGGAAGTGGTCGCAGCACCAAGCCTGACAGAATTCAAGGAGTGTTTAGATGATATATAACCTCAGGTGTATGGAGATAGTCCTGTGCGCATTTAAGTGTTGGACCTAATGACNAACAACACCAGGCCCTGAGTGCCACTTCCAGTCTTTTCTTAAATGCTCTCAGGGACGGTGACTCCACTGCCTCCCTGGGCAGCCCATCCCAACACCTAATCACCCGTTCTGGGAAGGAATTCTTCATAATGTCGAACTTAAACCTCTCCTAGCGCAGCTTAGGGAATGGCCTGAAATTGTGTCAGGGGAGGTTTAGGTTGGATATTCGAGAGAGGTTCACTCAGAGGGTGGTTGGGCACTGGAACAGGCTCCCCGGGGAAGTGGTCGCAGCACCAAGCCTGACAGAATTCAAGGAGTGTTTAGATGATATATAACCTCAGGTGTATGGAGATAGTCCTGTGCGCATTTAAGTGTTGGACCTAATGACCCTCGTGAATCCCTTCCAGCTCAGCATATAATGTGATTCTGTGTCCTCTTGTCCTGTCACTGGTTGCCTGGGAGAAGATACCTCTGTTTTCAGACCCTGTTGGCTTAGGGAATGCTTCAGTCTCTTAGAAATAAACCCCGTGAGCTTCCCAACAACTGCAGACACTTGCCGAGCCAGTTGCATTGGAGGCCCTGCAGTTCTGGCACTGCTCCTGAACTCCCATCACAACTTTTTAGGGTTCACAAGGGTAGTCACGCATCAAATTTACAGGGCTAATAAGGAGGGGTATGGGATTAGTCTATGAGTTCTTCAAGTTGTTATCATACTATTGTGGCCCATTTTCCGCATCTAGCAAATTGAAGTCTTTCAAAACCAATACACTTTAACCAAAGACTTCTCTCCTTCCTTTTTCCTAAGATTTACATGCTCAGCTTCACCTACTAGTAAGGCAGAGAATCCCAAATATTTTAACTTCAGGATATGCAAATTCATCTTTATTATGAATATGTTCCATAGTTTTAGCAATCTAGTTTTAACTATGCCACAGAATTCCCACAACATCATATTTGACATTTACCCATTCAAGTTTGTTTATTTTTCAAAGAGAACGCATGCTGTGCTTTTATTAATATGTAATAGCATGATACACTCATCATGTCATTTACAAATGGTATGTGGCCATTTAAAAGTGCTGAATGGCCAACATGCCAAAGCGGTTTCCTTCAAGATGAAACTGCTCCACCTGTTTATTTCAGGTGTCTGCTTCTTTTCCTCTCCCCACCCCCCAAACCAACCACGAAGCCTTTCATAGGAATTAATCTGAGATATATTACATCAAATGAAGTTTGTGACATTGTGACTGCAGCTGTATGTCTTTGTTACCTTGGAGACTGTTTGCTCCCTGGCAGAAAACTCCACATGTCTCAGTTGTTATTACTGGTGGGAAATACTGAAAGAGTGTGGGAAATCTCTTTTACACTAAAAAATGCAAACCAAACCAACAACACAAGAACCACAGACACACACAAAACACACACACACGAAACCAACCAAAAACCACCAAACCCACAACTTCTCAGCATTTTCTTTGTATTTCATTTAAGTGACATCTTACTGCATAGGTTACCACGTACAGCCACTTTTGGAGTACAAATGACTCTGCTGCTCCAGCAGACAGTTTCAAGGAAAACATAGAGATCTGCAGTCCAGTTTTTCACTTTATGGCATGAATGAAAAAGAATATCAAAATAAACAGAAAGTATTCAGTGTTTATTATATCTCATTAAACATCAAAGGCAGATATAGGAAATAAAGACACATTTGGTTTTCTTGCTGACCTCTGCCTTTCTAGAAGGAATTAATGATCCTTTTCTTCCTCTCTTCACCATGTGGTAATTGGGTATCGGAGTGCTCAGTACACCCTTGCCCACAGGGGCTAGCTTTTCTTCTCTGACAGTCTGACTATTCAGTATAATTAGGTTTTACTAGGAACAACTGTTGCTAGCTTGTATTTTTCTTGGATTTTGTTGTGACCCATAATAAAGTCTGAACTGAATATTTTTTTTCTAATAAAACAAGATTTACAGGGGAATGCAATATTTTTTATTAAATCAAGCAGTATATCGAATAACTTCATGTCTTCAGAAAATATTTTACACACCCAAAAGCCTTAATTCACTTGGTTTTAATGAACTTTTACTAAAGGATGGGAAAGAAGATCAGGCCCAAAACAATGTTTTGGTACTCATCACAATATTTAGGGGTTTATTACTTTTTTGAATCAGTACCTTAGTACAAAGCTGTTTAACTTTCAAACCTGATAGACAGCAACTTATTTTAGGGTAAAATTTAGCATGATTTACCAAAAAGCATTTGGCACCAGTTCTGGTTAGAAAATTACTTTAAACTGCAACTAATATACGATTTGCCATAAAGCTTTATACAGTTCTTATTAACACTGAGTAAGTTTCCTCACTTATGTCTAGCTGAAATTCTCACAAATCTGATGGATGAAGAATGAGGGCATGTATTCCTTTTGCTGGATTTGAAAATGTGAAAGAGGTCTTATTCTTACACATTTTATTTTATAGCACTGCGGCAGACAGTGCTTTTCCTTCTAAGTTATTTTAGGTCGCTGCAACACAGAAGTCCTTGATGTTTAACTTCTGTTTAATTGGAATGCTAGCAAGCCCCAGCATATATATTCCTGGAGTGGGCAATTACTGCAGTTGTAATATACTTTAATAGAAGCATTAGGGGTTTTGGTTAGTGTAAATTTTACTACGGCCTGGAGCACAAAAAGAGGGTATGTAGTATTTCCCTGCACTCTGACAGGTTTGATATGTAGGTAGTAGAAATACTTTAAAAGGAGGCAGACATCCTTTGAAGTTTAGACAAAAGTGACTGTAGAAAATCTAGACGTAATATGATTGTAAATCTAATTATAGTAAGCTATCTGGAAAGACTTCATTTCAGTCAATCAGTCCATTTTATTTTGGATTTCATTTTATCAAGTACTGCAATTTGTTTGTTAGGAGGATCCTAGCCTCCTGGTTCCTAAAGGGTCTTTTTTCATGAAAGATGCAGTTTGCTCTCATTCAGCTTTCTGCCTTAAAAGAGTTGAAATATTTTTAATTGTAAAATTACAAGATCAGATATTGCTGGGATAAGCATTTTGGGGAACAGAATATTCATTTTAGAGACAATATCAGTCAGAATTCCATTTGTCTGAGGTTTTTTGTAAACCACCTTGAGACACACACATGGTCCATGATTTTAACACGCAGATATGCAATGAATATAAAAAATGAATCCTGAAGCATGTTCTGTCTTCACTTTGATGAGTACGAATATCAACAATTTTACTGATGTATCTTGAAGTAAATCATCTTTAAGCTAATATTGCTGAGTGCAGAGTGATATAAAATGCATTAACAAAGTGTATAAAATCTCTTCTTCCCCTCATTACCTCCAGAACTATTGCTTTCTGCTCCCTCTAAAAACCTGGGCCCTTAACAACAAAGCCATACTTTCACCACTGAGTGAAATGGAGGTTTTCTCATAGTTCAGCTAAGCTCCAGAGGGAAGGAGCAGGAGAAAACTGATGGACAAAGTAACACCGTCAGGGTGTGGTGGACGAAGAGGAAACAGAAGTGAGGGAAGGAGAGAAGGGCCAAGGAAAATGGAGAATCCTGTCCTACAGCGCTGCAGTCTTTTGATGCTCCACCATTAGCAAATGCTTTCCAGTCTGCCTTTTAGGCAGCAGTTTTAAATGCACTCTGAAACAGAAGGATGTATATCCTCCTCACCTCTGTGCAGTAGGAATTAAAGAGGATCAGGGAGAAAATGGTTACTGCCCCAACAACCTTGAAACCAGAGTTTTCTGTACAAAGGATGTGAAGCACAGAGAACTACAAAGCAGGCTTCCCTCATCACACCACTGATGTCTCAGTCCTCACTGGAAGGCTTGGAAGGATCAGAGACAGTCCTCCCTCAGTCACTGCTCAGTTTTTCATTTCTCTTAAAATATTGCCAAAAAAAATTTGAATTTATGGTAGTTTCTGTGAAAGTCTTAGGGCATGTCTCAGCAGTGGAACCAACATGAGACATCAGTCAGACTATAAAGTCTCTGGTCATACCTGATCTGACCTAGATATTAAGTGAAGGTTTATCAGGAAGGCTAAATACTTTTATATCACATTAGCTTTTGAATATTTAATAATTTTGGAAATAAATTACATTGAATGAAACAGTAGCAAACAAGATTTAATTTTACCTAAATTTAATTATTTAAAATACCTTTTGAGTAATTTGAAGAGTGGAGAGAGTCCACTCTTTGTTTAGGCTGCTCATACTTTGCTTTGAATTCTTGCTTACTCTGAGAATCCTAAAAGGTATCAATGTATCAGGCTCACATTCTCTTAATTTGTAATCCAGCTGCTGTAAACTGCTAACTGGCTTTTAAATCAGGAAACTCTGGACTGTCAATGCCAATTACAGTTAAAGAATTTACAATGCTTCACTGTAATTTTCTTTCTATTTTTCCTGGGGCTTGAAGGATATAATGCTTTGCTTGGAGATGCAATTAAGAAAGTCTGAAGAAATGTTACCTGTTGTGCCTTTTACACACATAGAATCCCATTAGAATCCCATTGCTTCTCTTTGAGATTTCTTATAGTATTCACTATTACAGCTAACAGAATGGTTTCTAAATGTTTTTCTGTATCTAACTATTGTCTTTCCTTCAAAGTCTAGTTACACAACCAAAACTGAGGTGACAAACTAAAGTGGGCAACTACATATATACAAAATCAATGTTATGCAGCTTAACTGCTCCTTCCTGATTTCTGGTTAGATGTTACAGTAGCAAAACAGCAATTCAAAATCTACATTTCTGAACCTACTGAGCAGTTAAGTCGACTTAGTAAATATCTGGCTTATTCGTTCTTCAAATGTGAATGTTATAGTTCTCAATTTGATGGTGACAATGCATTTTCCTGACTGTAAGCGAGCCACTAGGTGGGAGTATGTTATCTTAAAAGGCACTTGGTCAGCCCCCACTGTTGGTACTTTGAAGGAGCTCTGCTCCTCTTTTCCCGGCAGCCGGGAGATGCTGCAACTCTCTTCACACCGTGTCGAATTGGTGATTTATTTGGGAATTTTCGACTCTCATTTTCACACAGGACGCTGGGGAGACACTGCCTGCCTTGCTGCACCTCCAGCCCAGGACGACGTGAGCTGGGGCATGCAAAGGCTTACAAGAATCATAGAGTCATAGTATCCTGAGTTGGAAGGGACCCTCAGGATCACTGAAGTCCAACTCCTACACCTGCACAGGAGACCCCAAGAATCACACCATATGCTTGAAAGCCTTGTCCAAATGCTTCTTGAACTCTGTCAGTCTTGGTGCTGTGACCACTTCCCTGAGGAGCCTGTTCCAGTGCCCAGCCTCCCTCTGGGTGAAGAGCCTTTTTCCCTTGGATTCTGTCACTAGTCACCACAGAGAAGAGATCAGTGCCTGTTTCTGAGCTTTCCCTCATAAGGAAGATTGAGATTAGGTCGTCTCTCAGTCTCCTCTTCTCTAGGCTGAACTGAGTGACCTCAGCCACTCCTCATTACAGCTTGCCCTCCAGACTCTTCACTCTCTCCCTGTCCCTTCTTCGGACACTTTTTAATAATACTAGAAGCAATCTAAAGAAATAAAGGGTATCTCCTACCCAAACAAGGCACACAAGCTCTTTGCATAACCTAGTTACGTAGAAAGCTCCAAGGACTTAGGTGTACTGGTCGACAGGAAACTCAATATGAACCAGNGGTGTTAGATGGTGAGTTGGACTAGATGATCCTTGTGGGTCCCTTCCAACTCATAATATTCTGTGATTCTGTGATTCTGTGACCCAGGTTAAAATAGATTCAGAGGATCGCCTGGCTAACATAAAAGCTAATAATAATTAAAAAAAAAACCCAAAATCAAAAACCTTGTTAAAATACATTACAAGTCAGGCACTTGCCAGAGGGAGAATTGGAAGATAATACAGAGAGAGTCTTTTGAGGAATTAGGCTACAGGGAAAAAAAAAATCGCAATACTCAATACAAAAGTGATAAGAGAAGTTTCCAGAGTAAGCCATTTCTTTTTTTAAAGGCAATAGAGCCTCACTGAGGGGTCAGTAAGAGGCATTTTAGCACAGATGAGTAAACTCAAAAGTGACAACTGACAATGGTAGATGTGCTCAATACTAAAGAAAATCCAGTATGATATTGTTGGACTGAGAATTATAACGTCATAAATTTCTGAGGTTAGTCATCGTACCAGAAAAATGGTGCCAAATGAGTTGCTTCCCAAAGAAAAAATTATAAATTTGTGGAAACTGCAAAAAATTCTGACTTTCACATCAGGAATATCTGAGCTGTAAGACTTTAAGTGGGAAAAAAGAAAATGCAAATGATTATTTATTTTTCCCTGTAGTACAAAAAGGGAGGAACAGCCAATGTAAGGAAACCAACTTAAAATAAAGTGCTTTTTCACATGACAATTTATCTTGCCATAGAGCCTTTTGGAGGTCAGACAAATAAGCTAAAAAGGGAGCAAGACAGGGTAGGAGTATTAAACCTAATGAAATGAATGCAAGCTTTAAAGCTGGAAGTTTGTGAATTGTTGTTTACATCAACTTTTGAGAACATATCAGCATCTGTACCTGTACCCTGTCCCCAAGGGCTCACTCTTGCACATTGGAGGAAAATGCTACAGGGCTAAACTGACCTGTGTATATTGCCAGGTTCATTCCTGATTTCCTGTGATAGTGAAAAATCTGGTCCTCATCTATAAGCTCAAGGTGCTAAAAGGTAGTAAAGGTGTTAATAGTGTCCAGTATTCTTGCTTCAACTCTGGACTGAAAGTCCAATTTTCCTAAAGATTAACAGAAGTAGTTTTGTTCACAGAAACACATCTCAGAAGCCAGCTGAAGGGTGCATTGTTCCCTTCCTGCTCAGTTATTCAGTGAGCTCACAAGTAAAGTCACAAATCCACTGTCTTTCCCATAAGAACAGACTATTGTTGCAAGCAGAAATTTCTGTTTAATTGCAGGATTGAGTACTGTCAGTTAGAGAACTTTTGACACAAATATCCCCAAAAATGAAAAATGCAAACTAGAAAGTTACAGAGGGAAAGTAACTTCTATAACTGGTTTGGGAGGATATTTTCAGTCTGCTTGTAAAAATCTTTTCGCAAGTCAGAAAAGCCTAATTATAATTTTGGAACACATTTCATGACTATGCATCAGCTCTACTGCTGTACAATTTTCAATGCTTTAACAGTATTAGTTACTGGAATTGCTCAAAGACATCAGAAATAGAAACACTCCATTCCTCACTGGAATTTCAGTTCGTCAGCCAAGCAGAATTACTGCTTTCTCCAGGCAAGTTTTAGAAAAGACATTATTCCCAGCCTACACCCTGTCTACCAATACCAATGATCAAAATGTCATTCTAAAATAGTTACTTGTACGATGGAGTGGTTCTTTCTTGCATACAGTGTGACCAAACGTACTTACTGTCAGAAATTGGAAGTAATAACTGTGTTTACCATGCAGTCACAAATGGCTGATGTAGTGGATGAAGAAATGTTATTTTTACCTATTTGTCAAGGCCATATCCTATATTAGGCCATATATAATAAGGCCATATTACACCTTTGGATTTCCAGAGGAGCTGAGGTTTGTGTACATCCTGAGCTTGGTGAAAAACTGAGGAATGGGATGTGGTAACATGACTGTGGATGTCATGGACTGTACGTTCATGTATACTTCAGGAATTGTAGCCTTACACAGTTACCAGTCTGAGGTGGTTCTCAGCCCTAAATGAGACCTTCAGGCTCCTCTTCCATAGTTTGGGAAGAGTTAGATACTGTGGAAAGGACTCCTGAGATACTGTCAGAGTTGGAATCTGTGTAAAGTCACCCATGAATAAAATTAGTCCTGGGATGGAATTTAGTCTGGAGTGTATCTGCATGATTCAGATCTCTTGCTTCAGGTGAGTTGGCATGACTGCAATATGAGACAGAGTCATGAGTTTCTATCTGTTCAGGCTCCAAAAGAGCTGGGATACTATGATGTTGAACTGAACAGCTGCCTTCCCCTAGGGCTAAAGGCACTGCTATGTTTTTCATAGCTATGCTGGTTCAGGAGGCAACCAAGTCACCCTTGGCTCCAGGCCACTTACACAGTACATTACCAGGGCATTTAGACACTAAATGGAGTGGTTGAAACCAGGTGTCTTCCTGCTACTGAACGTTCGCCTGGAGCTACCTACAATCTAGTGTGCAAACAGAAATAGTAAAACTGATCTGTTTAACATCTAACTACATATAATCGTTCCAGTGGGAAGTGTGGGAGAGCCCTCATTACCTTCACATCCACATTTCTTCACTTTAGATTAGAAGTAATTACTTTTTGCCTACTGTGTAACAGTAACAGACCCACCACTCCCGCAGTTTCTGTACAGTACTAAATGGAAACTTTCTACAAAACTGCAAGGATCATGGTTGCAAATCTGAGACATGTCTCAGACTATGCAAAAGCAGAAGATAAGGTGGTTTGGCAAGTCTAGCAGAGCATAACTCTTTATTTTTGTGTTTCTTAATTATATAATATTGTATGCCTCCTTAGCCTCAGAGAAAACTGTGGCTTCACAGGCAGAGAAGATGCCTTCTGGGGAGGAACCATGCAGAGTATTTATTTGTTATGTCCAGTGCAAAAAATCCACAACCTTACACAAATACGTATTAGCCAAGTCTTGAGGCTGGCCATAAATCAGAAACATGGTTATTGTCTTGGTTATAGAAAAGAGTTAGAAAGGAGACACTGTGGGCAATAGTTCAGGAGGTACCTGAATGACCAATGAAAACAACAGTGCAGCAAAGCAGCAGACCCATGATCTAACCTGGTAGTCTCTCCCTTACTTCTACCTGGAAGTTTTCTTGATGACTGCAGTTTGTGGTGTGTCAGTCAGAAGTGCCCCAATCTTAGCAGTTCCTGACTGCATCTAGGAATGTGGCTCCCATTCAGAACCTCTCTGGGGCCCACAGACCATGAGAAGTGATACACTACTTGGAGGGAGCAAATACATGGAGATCAAAGAAAGTCTGTTCTAACAGAGTGGCCAGAGACCCATTTTCTCCTTCTAACTCAAAGTCACAGGTGCTGCCTGACTTGATAGAAAAAAATATTTAATAATCACTATCCTAACCATGAGATTAAAAATGGAAAATATGAAGGGTAGCCACTTCATAGCCATGTTCAAATTCTAGTAC
Organism: Pitta sordida; assembly: GCA_013390025.1. Lineage (NCBI taxonomy): Eukaryota > Metazoa > Chordata > Aves > Passeriformes > Pittidae > Pitta > Pitta sordida. The sequence continues at coordinate 199,702 of WEKX01028714.1, read as the reverse complement.
AATTCTGTGGAATGGACTGAGAAGGTCCTAGAGACAGGCCTCCTGAATCCCCAGAAACACTCTAACCATCACATTTTTGCACTCTTTATAAAATGATATTGCTGTTTCCATTCAAAGTGCTGCTCAGTCAGGAAGGGGCTCAAGATTTTGGGTAACAAACAGGGACATAAACCTTAAAATTCAGGCCAGGTTAATTAGCTAAACAAGGTTACAGAATAGATTTGCACATTTGTACATGGTCCTCCATGTTTGCAAGGATGATGTTTGCATGATGCCAGTTGCAGGTCCTGGTAACTACTGGTCTCTTGAAGCATGCCTTAGGTGAGGGCAGGCCAGGAAGTGCTACGGAAAACCACTAGAGGTGAAGCTACCCTGTGGCAGTGAGGTAGTTTAGCTATACAGACATGAGGCACAGTACACCACCACATAGTCAGAAGATGGACCAGAGCTCATTTTATTTACTGGGTTAGATTACAGCATGTGGCACTGATGGCACACTTCTCAATTTACGAGAAGATAAGTTAACAGTTTTTTTCTTTATGGTGACATGCAACCCCATCTCAAGCCTCCTCAACTCCAGCTGGGGACTGGAGAGCAAATACATCACTGTGCCCTCCATATCCAGCTAAGTAGCACTTGAGTCTGCAGGCACACACCTCTGCGTTCTTCACCACACTTAAAGTGCTCTGCCCTTGCAAGGAAAAAAACCCTATGTTATCTGCCTCTCACACTTCCACTGCTTCACTCAGACCAAGCACCTACTTGTAGGCTGAGATGTAGTTGTAGGTGACTATGAAGCTGATATGCTCCAAATTGCACTATCACAGAGGAGCCACTGACTGTTGTCCAGTTCACAGATATACTATACAGAAGATGCAACTACTGAAACAAAGCCACGGGGCTAAAGAGAGTTCCCTTATAAATGGGGAAAGCCACAGAACATCTTGCAGGAAATTTTCTACCGTGTGAGACACAGAAACAGTAAATCCAAAACCCATTTTGTGGCAGGCAGTTCTGTGGTACTGCAATTAATGTAATTCTAATTTAAGACTCCTGAAAATGTCACCACTTGCCCCCCTTCTCCTACAGTCTCTGAGCACTCAGAACCATATCCTAAATGTTCTCTTAATTTCAGGAACTATGTCACAAAATACGTAAGAATATTTTTTAAAGAAATTATACCAAAAAACCTCTTCAAATACTTAGAATTTTCTATTTCTACAGCAGAGGAGATTGTTCCACTAGCACATTGCTCTGAAAGGTTTCTGTAAGGCTGATAGAAGACTGCCGTGCACTACAGCAAAGAGCCTCAAAACTATCAAGCTTTCGTATCTCCACTTCACAGAATCACAGAATCAGTAAGGTTGGAAAAGACCATAGAGATCATCAAGTCCAACCTATCACCTATTACCTAACCTAGCCAAACCTATTACCTAACCTGTTGCCATCCTGCTACCAAAACACCATCCTACCTATAACACACTACCCTAATATCTAGGTCATGCCACCAAGTACATCATCCAACCTTTTCTTAAAGACCTCTAGGGACGGTGACTCCACCACCTCCTTGGGCAGCCCATTCCACTGAGAGATCACCCTCTCTGTGTAAAAGTTCCTTCTAATGTCCAGTCTAAATCTCCCCTGACGCAGTTTAAGACTGTGTCCTCTCATTCTATCACTTGTANGCTTGGTGTCATCCGCAAACTTGCTAATAATAGACTCCATCCCTTCGTCCAGATCATCAGTAAAGATATTGAACAGGACAGGTCCCAGCACTGAACCCTGAGGCACCCCACTAGTGACCGGCCTCCAACCGGACACAGCACCATTAACCACCACTCTCTGAGCTCTATTATCCAACCAACTCCTGATCCAGTCCACTGTAAACCCATCCAAGCCACAAGCCTCCAGCTTCACCAGGAGTTTGTTATGGGGGACAGTATCAAAGGCTTTACTACAGGTACACTACGTCAACAGCTCTTCCCTCATCAACCAGGCGGGTCACCTGATCATAGAAGGAAATGAGATTGGTCAGGCAGGACCTTCCTTTCCTGAAGCCAAGCTTCCCATCAGTAAACCCATTTATGAGAGTTAAATACTCAGATGAATTAGGTCCGAGGCCATTACAAAGCATAATGAGCAAATGGCTCCTAGAGTCACCTGAGAACTTTTTTAATTTCAATGGATAAAGGAGATGTCAACTAATACGGTATAACACAGTTCTGCATCATTCAGTTGCATACACTTTATTTAATGTGCGAACATGCAATAAATGATACAGTACCATATCATTTCTAGACATCACAGTTCTAATGTTTCTTGTTGCTGTGGTTTGCTTCCTAAAACCTGTCTGGATGATGTCAAGTCACACACAACTTCAATTCCCTCTTCCCCACCCCCTTGGACTTTAACACGTATAGCTATGATTTTGTTTTCATTAAAAGTTTCAATGGTATTTATATGTAGCATTCTCCTTCAGCATAGGAGGACGCAAAGGTGAATCAAGAAGCAGATGACTTTTTCACCACAAAATGAGTAATTATTTTTGTTCCAAGCTAAAATAAATGCAAATAGAAAAACAGAAAGCACAGTGTTCTAATGTCTTCATTTATAAACTTACCTTTTTTTTTTCCTTTTAAAAACAGGGTGTGTAAGAACATTGAGGCTTGTGAGTGCTCTTTGTTTTCTTTGGAAAGTGAAACATCTATCCTTTAAACTTGATGTCTTCACTACTTGCCTTTCCCAGTGGCACAGGGGTGATGGTTGTACTCCTCCATTACGTATTCTGGTTTAACCACACAGCTTGTCAAAATAGCCCCACCACTAAATGAGCTGCAGATGTAGATTTACACACCCGATCACAATCACTTACAGTTACCAATGAACAACTTCACTCCTAAGCACACACGTTTCCACAACAGCTGAACTAGTTCCTTCATTTCAATGCCATCACAGTTGAGCTCAAGTCTGAAATGCAGTGCTCCAGCTAGGGCAAGTGCTTATTTTTACTCAAGTAATTACAGAAAAAATGTTGATACTGACATTTACCAAAATATTTCAGAGCACAAACACCACCCACTGAGCTGGACACAAGAATTCATGCCTGCTTGTCTTGTTTTTCCCCGCAGAGTATGACTGATTTGACTCATGCCTGACTTTACCAAAATTTCCAGATCTTTACTGGAATTATAGTTGGTAGGAAAAATGCCTAAACATGCAGCTGATTTTCTCTCTCTATGCCCACATTATTACTTGTCTTTGATGAAAGGATACAGCAAGATATTCTAGACCATTTCAGAGCATTTTGTAAGATTGAAACTTCACATGTTGAAGGAAAATTCTCTACAGCTGGAAGCCTGCAAGGAATTGCTTTCATTTCTTCCACAGACACCTATGAAAATTCCAGTTTAGTCCATCTGGATGCTTCTTGCTCAGCAGCATTAGCAGTGGAGGAACACTGGTCCTTTAATACTGAAACTAGAGCAGGGACATTTCTCTGCTTTCCAACATTCCCACTTGTGATTTAGTTACTGGTCATGACCCCGATGTTTATTGTACATATGAACCGTAAGAATTACTGGAATTTTTATAAATCCCAATTATCTAAAGGGTAAAAGAAAAGCCCACCTGTAATCAGACACCATGTAACTGCATGTTAATGGCCTGTTCAGTGCCCTACTGGGATATCTTAGAGTAATGCTACAGCACTATACTAAATTTCAAGAGGCTAGTAGACTTTTTAAACTAATAAAATCTATTTATATAATTACAGTAATGACTACAGTTCATACCTTATGCATAACAAGTAAGAAATCCCCACACTAGAGTTAATGGAAATACTACTAATGCACATAGTATGAAAAAGTAATTCATGTTAATTAAAAAACATCTCAATTTCAAAAGTTTACTAGAAATGATTACACTGATCACTGCGATCTTTGAAATTAGAACAGAAGTTGTTTACAAGGATCCAGCAGTAACTGATATCCAGCTGTGTGGAGCTGGGCTGCAGATAGAACACGTACTGAAAGCTGGCTGAAATCCCCTCTCAGCTGATGGCAGCAGCAGTCATGCTGCTGTTTCCTATGAGCTGGAATGTCACCCCAGTCTCCACATTCTTCATTGCTTACAGTGGAGGAGTCAGAAGAGGATGATTAGAGAGTAGCCAAGTAGACTCTCAGTTCCAAAATCCAATCTTCAGGCATCTCTAAGGTCTAGGCGAAGGAGGAGGGGGTTTATAGCACAGTCAAAGTGAGTCTTTCTAAAAACGTGGAGAGGTGGCCATTCAGTAACAGAGCTGATGACAGGACACTGCACACCACCCACAGAAACAAGTAAATCTGAGGCGCAGTCCTTGGCGAGGGCACCATTGTATTAGCATTTGACTTGAAAGGAAGGCAAGCACAGCGTGTGAACACGTAAGTGCATGCATGCACACAAGAAATTCCAGGAGCTGAACAATCTGTCTGCATACATAAAAGACCTTGCTAAGAAAAAAAAAAATAGCAAAGGTTTTTAGCATTTAAACAATTGGCTACATGAACTTGATTTCAAATCCAACTTTACATATTCCTCATAAACCAAAAGGCCACAATATCGAAAACGAAACATTTTTAGCACCAACTGCTGGCTTGCAAGTGGATACGTAGTCACAAGAAATTAGTACAGAAAGACACGTTGTCTTTTACTGAGAAGCATTTTGTTTTAAGGCAGTGTCCAAAATCACAACACAGACACCACAGAAACTGCTCCAGTGACCCCTGATACTTTATGGCACCTACACAAGTTCCATTGCTGAGGAAAGGTACGAATTAAATTAGGATCTGTCCTCCTCCCTGCCATGTGCCCTGGAAATGTCCTGTATGTCACTAGCTGTCATAAAGCAAGCTAGTTTCTTCCTCTATCTCCTAAATCCCTCTGTAGCCATTTGTATTAGCCATACTAGTCAATATCAGTAGCAAGGAAACTGGTGAGGAACTGTCATCTTTTTTTACCACTAATCCAATTAAAATGTGTTCAACATGGTAGCAAGCATTTGCACAATTAACACAAATGACAGATATGTGAATATTGCCCAGAAGGAAAATTACTTAGCCAGTCTGGCTAGATGTACTCCTGCAGCACCCAGCTAGGGGTTGTTTTTAATCCTTTGCTATCAAAAAGAATTAGTTTACTTACTTGCATCTCCACTAAAGAGTATTTTAGGAATGGAGAGAGCAATTTCTGAATATATACTATATCTAGAAAAGAAAGAGGTATGTAGTTTGTTCTCCATTTCCATCACTTCGTGGAACGCCATCATCCATTTTTGTTAATAGTTATGGCACCCAGGTACGCAGCTAAGAAACTAAATAACATGAAGGATGTTATCAGAATCACTTATGGCTAAAGATAAGGAGCAGAACTGCATCGCAACCCTACTTTTTTCATGATTTAAATGTATGTTAAAATATACCAAGATTTTCAGGAAATCTGTTACTTGGCTTACACAGTAAGCTATGCCTTGTGCACTGTATTCTAGACAAAACTGTATTTTAAAGTGGTGCACAAGATTAAGAAACTTTACACAATATTGATGAGTAATCTGTGCTTTCATAAATACAGTAGTATACATCTTATGTACAGATGCTGATTGCGAGCCTCCAGGAAGGTTGTTAGCCAGCCATCCATAGAAAGAAGGGAATAAAGATAGTTGGGAGAGTGGTGGAAGGTGCCAAACCTAGGCAGACTATTGATGCTAGGCCCACAAGCACTGAAGCAAGCACGCTCCTCTGGTCCCGAATAATCATCTTCACAGTCTCACAGAACTGGGGGAAAAAAAAAAAAGGCAAAAGGTGAGAGTTAAAGGAGGAAAGCTTTCGAGGAGAGCTGGCGATGCCCACGCTCTCACACGGGCTCTTCGGAGTCCAGCACAGGAGGAAGAGTCGAGCTGGCACCGGATCACCCCCCGCATCAGCCCCGGTACTGCCGGCGGCTCTGGCAGCAACCAGGAGCTTCGGAGCATTTTAGAAAAGCATTGACGGTCCTACGAATTCAGCTTCGCTTTCCTCGCCGCTGGACGGCGGCGGAGGCCAGGCTACCCACCGTCCCGAGTCACCCACCGGGGCCGGCACCGGGCACCTCCCGCCCCGCGGCCGCGGCGCCACCAGTTCCGGGGAGCGGAGCGCCCNGCCTGTGGCACTGGGTTCTTCATGGTCAGCAGGGGGCAAAGCCCTCCAGTGTCTTCGAGCAGTCCCTGTCGCCCAGCCCCACTTTTCTAGGCTACCGGCGGGGCGGGGCGGGCACCCGGGCCGGCCCACAGGGTGAGTGAGCGGCGTGCGGAGAGCGCCCGCCCCGCGGACCGGCCGGGCTTTATTGGGGGGCGCGGCAAGAGCCCCCAACCCCCCCGGCAACCCCCGGTCCGGCTGCGGCTGCGGCTCTGCCCTCCGCACGGTGCGGTGCCCACAGCCGGGGCCGGAGCCGCCCGCAGCTTCCCCCGACGCTGCCCAGGTGGAAGCGTAAGGACAAGTGCGTGCAAAGCCCTTCACCCGCCCAGACGTGAATACCGAAGGGCGCCCGGGGCCGCAGGCGCTTCCTTCGCCTTCCCCCGCCGATGGGAGCAGAGGGGCTCCGGGTCGGGTGGGATCGGGGCGAGCGGGCGGCCACGGTGCTCAAACGGCGGCGGGAGACGGGAGCAGGGCGTCTTTCTTCCCCGAAAGAAAACATATCTCCGAAGGACAGCGGGAAGTCACATTTATAAATTATCTCGCCCGAAAGGTCCGCCAGCTAAGAAAAAGTGGCAGTCGGCGGAGCGGCATTTCCCGTGCGTTCAGTTTCATGCTAATCCATTATGCAAATGACTAAATCCTGGCAACGCAGCCCACAAAAGAGCGGCCCTGTCAGGTCAACAATGCCGCCCCAGCCGGGGCTCGGAAGTCTCAGTAGCTGAGCAGGTTCCCGCCCCGTCGGGGACGGCGGGATGATGGATGGGAAAGACATTCATGTTACCTGGAAGATGACGGGACCCGAAGAGTGGCAGGGGAGGGGGGCGGCCGCCCGCCGCTGTGGCTGCAGCCTGTCACTGAGTCCCCGCTGCTGGGGAGCTTTGTGCGAGCCGCAGCCGCTCCTGCCCCGGCGCTGCCGCTTCGGGGGAGCTTTCGCCTTTGTGAGAAACGCGGAGCGGGCACGGGAGTAAGGGATATGCGTGTAAGAATGCTGGAGGAGCTTGTTCCAGCATCTTCTCTTAGGCAAACACTACAACCACAGGATGCCAAGTACGAAACACGGAAGAGAGAAGAGGCGCACTGGTGTGCAACAACTTGGCGTCTTTCCACAGGAAAAACACATTTAAAGAGTAGGTTATTTTTCCCTCCTCAGTCACTTTAACCTGCGGATCACGAATGAGATCCCTAGACCACCCTCGAGCTGTAGAACCTCTTTAGTCACACCAGCGACAAACAGNGAGCGCCCGGAGAGGGCCCGGCGGGAAGGACAGCGCCGTCCCCCCGCCCCGTCCCGGGCCCTACCTTGTCGGTCTGTAAGCTGATCGCGGCTCCGTAGCGGCAGTAGGTGACGAAGTGCTCGCAGTTGTTCCAGAGCAGGCTGTAGGCCGTGGCGCCCACCAGCTTCTCCGCCCGCCGGGCCGCCTCCTCGTTGCCCAGCACCTGGTCCTCGAAGAGCCGGTCCATGTGGTTGACCAGGATGCTGCCGCCGTAGGCGAAGTCCTCCACTGTGTCCACCCGGACGCTGGCCGTCCTGGCTATGACTCCCAGGATAAGCCGCTTGTTGGTCACCACCTGCTGGATCTGCCGGCGGTCGGCGGTGAAGGTGGGCAGGATGTCGGGCATCAAGTGGGCGACGCGGTTCTCGCCCAGATAGATGCCGAAGTGGATGAAGAGGGTGCGGGGCACCTCCAGCAGGTCGCCCCGCTTGAAGCAGCTGGTGTCGTAGTAGCCGGGGGCTGGCGGCAGCGTTTCCCCGCCAGAGCCCGTGAGCAAGGGACGAACGTGGACGAGGAGCATCAGCTTCTCCAGCAGCAGCGAGGCCGCCTGTGGCACTGGGTTCTTCATGGTCAGCAGGGGGCAAAGCCCTCCAGTGTCTTCGAGCAGTCCCTGTCGCCCAGCCCCACTTTTCTAGGCTACCGGCGGGGCGGGGCGGGCACCCGGGCCGGCCCACAGGGTGAGTGAGCGGCGTGCGGAGAGCGCCCGCCCCGCGGACCGGCCGGGCTTTATTGGGGGGCGCGGCAAGAGCCCCCAACCCCCCCGGCAACCCCCGGTCCGGCTGCGGCTGCGGCTCTGCCCTCCGCACGGTGCGGTGCCCACAGCCGGGGCCGGAGCCGCCCGCAGCTTCCCCCGACGCTGCCCAGGTGGAAGCGTAAGGACAAGTGCGTGCAAAGCCCTTCACCCGCCCAGACGTGAATACCGAAGGGCGCCCGGGGCC
>WEKX01028714.1:121085-190678 GCA_013390025.1 Pitta sordida | reverse complement strand
GGCTCGGAAGTCTCAGTAGCTGAGCAGGTTCCCGCCCCGTCGGGGACGGCGGGATGATGGATGGGAAAGACATTCATCTTACCTGGAAGATGACGGGACCCGAAGAGTGGCAGGGGAGGGGGGCGGCCGCCCGCCGCTGTGGCTGCAGCCTGTCACCGAGTCCCCGCTGCTGGGGAGCTTTGTGCGAGCCGCAGCCGCTCCTGCCCCGGCGCTGCCGCTTCGGGGGAGCTTTCGCCTTTGTGAGAAACGCGGAGCGGGCACGGGAGTAAGGGATATGCGTGTAAGAATGCTGGAGGAGCTTGTTCCAGCATCTTCTCTTAGGCAAACACTACAACCACAGGATGCCAAGTACGAAACACGGAAGAGAGAAGAGGCGCACTGGTGTGCAACAACTTGGCGTCTTTCCACAGGAAAAACACATTTAAAGAGTAGGTTATTTTTCCCTCCTCAGTCACTTTAACCTGCGGATCACGAATGAGATCCCTAGACCACCCTCGAGCTGTAGAACCTCTTTAGTCACACCAGCGACAAACAGAAATGCTCACCATCCCTTTTTTTTTTTTCCATTACGTACTAGCACAAGGCTCTGGTACGACTAGGAAGGCAGAGGGGAGGTGAAGGACGCAGCAAGTGAGAGCCTTCTCCAAGCACAGATACTGAACCAAGGTTCAGCACCTTGTGCTTGGGAAACCTGAAGCTGGATGACCTAAAGCAAGTTTTCCACTTCCTCAGTAGAGAAAGTATCTCAGGGGCATGGGTTACCTCACCACTCGTCAACAAAAATGATGGGTGCTGCCCGTTTTCTCCTGCTTGGAGCAGAGAGCAGCTGCCCATGGAACTGAAAATTATCCTCACTGCTTCATCTGCAAAGACAGAGGCCCACCATAACCTCTTGTTCAGTTGCTGATTACAGGCCAGAGTCCCAGCGCTACTTAACAGGGTGATCAGGCATTTGGGATTTTCTCTGGAGATAACAGGGTGATCAGGCATTTGGGATTTTCTCTGGAGAGTCTCAGCCAAATTTTTACGCAACAGAGGCTTACCCCTCTCAGGCCCCCTACTTCAAATCGCATCACTTACAAAAGAGAAAATACCTTCTAGATGTGGCTTATTATGCTGGTAGGAACACTGTGGATTAGCCACCACCCACCCACAATTATATAATTAAAGCAGCATACTTTCAAATTCAGATGTTTAAACACATTTGGAAGGTTGCCATCTTTTGCTACTAGTAAATAAAAATGGGGGAAGGAGGGAGAACTTCTTATTTTTATCTACTGAATTATTTTTAAGGGACAGGGGAAAATTATTCAAATGCCTCATTTTGATAAAGGATGTCGCTCGTTTGGTGATGGTCACAGCAGCTGGTCCAGAGCTGGAGCACTGTGCCATAGGTTTTCGAAGATTCTACGAAATCCTGGCACAGAAAACTTCCTGTCTCCTTGCTGTGGGGCTATACACTCTTCCTACCCTGTGCTGCCATTTCAAGATTCCCCCTCTCCCCTTTGCTCTGAAGCTGTCTAGGGAATGTCTGAATGGTCTTCCTTGAAAAAGGTGCTAGAGATGCTTCAGTCCTACAGTTCAGGTTTCTCTGCCCAGCCCAAATGATGGTAGAGGAATTCAGCTAAACTCCCTGGTAGATACAGGCATTTCTCCATGGGATCTTTTTCTTGGAGGCTTCCTTTGTTTGCTTTCTTCAAGACAGTCAGCTTTAATCCCCAAATCACTAATGCCCATTACAAGTAAATCCGGAAAGGAAACCAGGATGAAATTGAAGAAGAGGAATTGCCACAAGGAGCAGACTCGAAGTCTTACTGCATGGAAAGGTTTCAAAGTACCTATTAAGTTGAAAGGTGTGACATTTCAGCAGTGTAATTTCCTAATACCTGAGGCACTAATGAGCCTCCTCTCTCTCCCTCCCTTCCCCCAAACCACTTGCTGACTCTCAAGTCCAGAAACCCCAAGGAACCAGCCCAAAATGCATTACAGAGCAGACAGGTCTGTGGAACAGGCCTGTGTAGTGAGTGAAATCCATCCAGGTAATGCTTTGCCACTACCCTGCAACTGTTGTGAGCATTACTGTGTGTAATGCACTTAATACATCAAAGTCATTTCTCAATGAAACCACTGAGATTCTTGAAAAGCAACCTGCAACCCAACATTTTCTGCTTTCCAACCCAAGGGGCGGCGCTCCTGTTACTGTCAAACTTCCATAACGTAACCCAAAATTTAAAAAGTATGCTTACCTTTAATCTGCTCTGAAGGGAGAAAACAAAATGTATTTTAGTGGAAAAAATGGCTCAATTGGAGATGGCAAAACTAAAAGTATACGCTCTTCATCAAACACTGACACATGCTCTATTATTTTGAATAATAGCTTTTTTACCTTTAACTGGCACAGATTTAAGATGAAAAACCAGTTTGGAATATTAAACATAAACCAGCAAACACTGAGAAACTATTTGTTTGGACTATTAGATGTTATGGAACTATTTAATGACAAAACCCATGCTTTCGTTTCAAGAATTGGGGTGAGATGCAGTAAGAAAGCTTCAAGATCTAAGATACGGCAGCCTTGGTTTAGTAATGCAGATGAGCCACAGCACAAAAACTTCTTAGCTAAGAGGTGTTAGCCAGTTTCCATTACACTGAAACTCCTGTATTACAAGGAACCTTATTTTATGCACCAGGCATTAATATTTCCATTGTGACCTCACAGCTAACACAATAGGGAAAAAGCAGGAAAGACAGGCAGTCGGAAAGGTACGTTTTTGCTTGTATGAGGAACAGACATGGTTTAAGAAGCAGGCAAAATGAATTTTTAAACTGCCTTAAGTTAAACCAATGTTGATTCCATACATGCTCACCTTTGTGTACAATTTACATTTTACCCAACCTTCCTCAATTACTCGTGCTTTACTGTGGATTAAGAAACAAATGCAGCTTTCGTGTCTTCCAGGAATGCTGAATCCAAGTGTAGTTTCATGAATTCAAAACATGGTAAGGCATTCAAGGAGAACAAAATCTTGGGACAGGAACTGCAGAGGGTATAGTTTGCAAGAGAATTATCTGAAAAGCAATGGCACTTGGTTTAAGCTGGTGTACTGAAAAAATGGGTATTCCTGAGATTAAAAATAATGCCTTTGTACTCCCATATCGAATCCATTTCAACACTGTACCATTCTTTTCAGCAAATTACAGCTTCCACTGTAGAGCTGTGAGTAACCAGCTATCTGGAAAACAGTATCATTTACTTTTTCAGTTTTTGCATTTAGGAGAGACTAGGATAGAACAGACAAAATCTGAACAAAGAAGAAAGTGGCAAGACAATACATGAAATTGCAGGAAAGTGAAACAACCCTAAAGAACCTCTGAACTTTTCCAGTAGAAGAAACAAAATAAATGACTAAAACAAACTTATACTTCAAAAATGTTCACTTTTATTCAAAAACTTATTACATACACATTTCCAGAGTTACTTAAACAGCATATTGAGTGAAATGCAAACACTTAGTGTAGCCTGTTTAATCCTTGTAGGTTTGTTACTGAGGCCTGTCACTTTTTCTGTTGCCTCTCAATAGGCTTCCAAACTATTAACAAATTTTCCAACAAACAATGACTGTAAACGTAGTAAAACCTGCATGCCATTTTCCTTTGAAGTTATTAACTTGGATATTTTCCTGCAATGAAGTGATGACTCATTTTTTATGACCTGACAGTACTTCTGACTCGCTCAAAGAATAATGTTTAGATGGACAAAGCATTCACTTGCGATGCCTTCAATTCAAATGAACAAAACCATAGAGAAGGTTGGAACAATTCATTGCACAGTCCTCGTTAGCAAGCACCAGGCCCGGAAACTAATGATAGTGATACCACAGACAGAGAATTTGGAAAAACTAACAGATAGTTTTGCTGACAATTAAAACAATGCTTATTTTCATAATTTTGTCTGGTATTAGTAATGTCTCATTTGTCAGCACTAAACAATAAATACAATCTCCCCAAAGTAAACTGAAAGATTAATTTCTGGATATAAGACATCTGAACACACAGAGTAATATTTTTATGGCTTTTGCAGAGAAAATACAGTTATCAAAATTTCCACCATGATACTGCCCCAGGAAGCAGGATAGAGAGTTTAAGTTGCTTCTTGATCAGGTGAAGAAGTTTAGAAGTATCTGAGATCGAATGTGTTAGTCATATTGTGCAGGATGGGAGACGGGGAGGTGATAACGGGGAGTCAGAGAAGAGACAGAGTCCAAGGTGCATTCAGCAAGGCATTCCTTCACAGCAGAAGGCAGACCTTAAGTGAACTTAATCCAGGCATAACTCTGCTGCACAAAAGGAGGATATAACAGCCCTGAAACAAAACCAGGTACCCCTTCAATATCCGGTCCCGCTTCCTCCCTGCCTGGACTGCACCACCAAGGAGGAGCAAGCAGGCAGACTCCCCTTTCCTCATCTTCAAATTTATTACCACACCAAGATCTGTGATTTACTACTAGTCGGTGCTTTCGACTGAGGGATTAACTAGTAAGAGATATTGGAAAATGTAATAATAAAGTCTGTTGTGAATCAGACAAAGTGCTTGAAGTTTGATGGATCACCACCAAAGGTCAGCATTTACAACCACTGTATAACAGTACCAATTACGTATTACTTTTCTTTATTGCCCAACAGGGAAAGCCGTTCCCCAGCACCAGACAGTGCTGACTTCACAGCAACGCAGAGCAGGTTACCCAGCCTCACTCTGTGCATAGGACAAACACAGCTGACAGCAGAGCAGTCCATCCCATTTTCAAATAAAGAAAATTGAAAGGAAAGAAAGAGAAGGAAAAAAAGAGATGGACTGAACAGGAGACAATTTTCATCTTGGGATAAAGATTATCTTTTCTCATAATTAAATGTTATGTTGCAATTTGATTAATTCTGTTTTTCAGGAAATAAATTAATTCTTCATCCAATACATTATCTAGGCAGGAAATGTTATCAGTCACAGACAAAGCTAATAGTCTGGTATTACTCAAAACATTTGCTAATGTGTGCTATATAGCTAAGCCTCTGAAAGATAACTGTCAAAAATTTCTACTCGTTGACTTTAAAAAAAAATCTCACTCAAGAAGCCAGTTCTTGTTTATAACATGGTTTTATACCACTCACTGGTAAAAACATCTATATTAAACACCTGTTATTCTATCAGTGATTTTAAATCAGGAACATTTTTTATCTGGAAATCCAACAGCATCTGTCCAAGTGCTTTACCCTGTAAGAAAAAGTAAAAAAATGTTGGTTTGATTCTAGTTAAATATACCACCTTTCAAGATTTTCTAAATTAAGTCTTAAAAACTGGTTTAATAGAGTATTGTCCTATAATTCATTCTATTTTGGAAGTTTTTTATTTCTCTCTATACATATATTTAATTTTGAGTGAGTTTTATCAAGCAGGTTATGTAGGTTATCCAAAGTTATATTTACCTTTTTCATTTAATGGGCTCTCTCACTCATGAATCACTACAATTGAGTAAAGAAAACTAGATAGTTAAGTTTTTAAGCATCTAAATCTGAACAAATTGAAGTTTCTTTAGTTTATTTGGTACCTAATCCTAAAATAAATTTATTTGGGTTCAATTCCACTGTTCAATTCACACCCAGCATCACCTCATTTTGTGAGCAGTTTTCTTGACTATGCTGAGATTATTTGTACACGTAAGCATTTCTGAGCCTATGTAGCAGAGCTGTGCTGTTGTAGCCATAGCATTGTTACATTAAGAGATCTCATCTTCAGGTTTAGATGTTTCTAATAGATATTTAATACTCAAATTGTACACTTGGGAAAAAAATGTTACTTTCAGATTCTCATAGTATAATCCACACAAAAGAACTATCCATCCGTTTTTCATATTTATATTATTTATCAGTATTTTAATTATAAAAGGCACGGCTAAGTCAGGAGTTGTTGTACAGTGCATGGCTCCTACAAAATATTAGGAAACAATTAGAATTATCTAGTAAATAGTGTATGTTTTTCAAAACACACACTATTTACAAACACAGCCTTTTCAGCAAACTAATGTTGCTGGTGCATCTAAAAACATAGGTAGTACATCTAAGCATCAAAGACTTGAAGACTACCCTAATAATTTCTTGTACACATCTTTGTCACCAAATATCTAAATCAACTTTCTACTTCCCCATGTTGTCTTCAAACCTTGAAAGAATTAAATAGATAAGGTCTATTAATAGGAAATTAAAAGAAACTAGAGTCAAACCCCAAAGCTTACGGTTCCAGCCCAAAAACTAGTTATAAAGAGACTTATACAAGATAGCTATATTAAAATCATTGCTTTGATACATGCCTGTGGGTCACTTCTTAGGGATGCTACACCACCACCACCAAGGGAATTCTTCAGAACAAAATTTAATGCATGGATTCCTGGCAACTCATATCTGTAAAATAAAAACTGCATACTATTTCTCAGAAGATTTGTAAGGGATGCTTGTCTAGAATGTCATGCAAAACCAGCACAAAAAAGCTTCATGCTTCTGGTTATATCCCACTGCAAATTCAAACCTAAAAGTTAATCTTAACACAAGGCCTTCCCTGCCTTCTTGTTCCTTCCCCCCTTACTCCAAAATGAACAGTCCTAATACATAGTTTAAAGTAGGACCATAAAGTAATCATTCTCTCAAATCATTCTATTCTAATCATTCTATTCAAAACTTACCCATTTCTAATTAAGCTGTTTCCAAATTTCATTTTTTCTATGAGTTAAAGCCCATGGAGAAAGCTCTGTAGGCCAGAGGTGCAAGAACCAATAGGAACTCGGACAAGAAAGTGGGTGAAGTATTTTTATTAGTTCCTCATTCTGATACTGAAAATTACAATCACTAAATTCCTGGAACTTATTTTTGCTCACAAATGCCACCAGCCAATTGGAAAGGCGCCCTCTTTATTACTGAGACGTAACTAAGAGTCGCTACATCAAACTTTTACAACCAACAGATACTTTTATAGCAAATGAAAAGCAGAGCTACATTTCAACGCTTTCTTGGAGCCATGTACTTGGTTCAGATAAAATTTTATTTTAGTGTGACAGACCTATTTTTCTGTTCCATTGCCACTGTAAGCATTTTTCCATCCTTGCTTTTGACTGGTACGGTTCCAATTTGGAAACTTCTGTAGCAGTTTGGCAAATGGCTCCGTGGTTTCCTATTGTTTCAAATTCCATAAATAGCTCTAAAGTGTATTTCCATTGGACTCTCCTTGCACAGTTTTTCAAGTGTTTTGTCACCTTCCTTCTATTCTTATTTTTCTTTGGTTTTGCTTTCCTCCAATATCATCCTCATCTAACGACTTCATTGTTTTCCTTTAATTCCATCAGAAAGGACTTCATCGAAACATCATCGAGCCATGAGGAATAACAGAGAAAGATGATATCCAGTTCTCACTGTCTCCAGATGTTTGACTGCTGCCCTGTAAAATCATGCTTCCTCCAACACCACTTATTTTCATTTAGTCACCAATCTGATCTTCATCTGTTTGGGACAGATCCTTCCAAACTTTTCCCTGATTCGGCTGGGATTTCTTGCAGTGCTCTTAAACCTGAGTGACAAAATCAGCAGTGTGTCTCTTTCAGCTCCCCTTGTGCATTGTGAAAATTCTGGCTGTTGCTGATATTCACAGCCCTGTATGTCCTCGTATCTTGGGTGTATGACCCAAACTTCTCATGGAAGGAGATGGTTCTGCTGAGTGGTCTGGCAATCACTTCAGTTTTGGCTCTTGCAAGCAGCAGTCATGTAGTGTCTGTCTCCCAGACAAAGTTTTCACTGTTTCTTCTACTTTTTCATAACCAAACCCTAACCTTAGTAGTATTAGTTGTTTTTAAGAAAAAAATCAACTGGTGTCAGCATTCTGCTGCCCTTCCTTAAAAAAACAGTTGACAGGTAATAGTCTCACGCTTAAAGGAAAATCCACTGGGAAGGCAGGAAAGTAGAGTAATCCACCAGTGCTCTACCACACAACAACAAAATATGAAGAATAAAGCAATTTCTACAGTAAACCATCTACATAATTTACTAAACTTAATGGCATAATCAACTAGATAGTACCAGAGGACCCCACAAAATTTTCAACTAAAAAACTCAATACAAATTACCAATCGTCATGTACGACAAGAGCTAGAGGTCTACCAAAGCACAACACTATAAATTTTATTCTGAAAAAGTGGTAAATATTTCCAGGCAGCAAACAATTTCACAACTGGCAGATCTCTTCAACAAGAACTAGACTGACGGAATATGTATTCCAGAAGCTAATACCTCATCTCTCAAAAGCAGGTTCCTGAAAATCAATCAGGAAAAACAAACAAGGAGAGAAACTGAAGAGCATACAAAGATAGCAGCAAATGAGTGGAAGAATTTAATTTTACTTTCTGCAGTAATTCTGGTAGAGGGAGTACATAATACAGCAACAGATATTAATTTGAAATATTATAAAATGGCACATTCATTTTAAGTGCTTGGAGGAAATACTTACAGTGAGATACCCTAGCTAAAACTAGAATTACAGAATCACAGAATCACAGAATACTACGAGTTGGAAGGGACCCACAAGGATCATCTAGTCCAACTCCCCAGCTAATGCCCATACAGGGATTGAACCCGCACCCCAGAGCTGTGGACATAAACCTAGTTCCCTCATGGGCTCACAGGCCACTCCGAGCCGGAAGGGACACACAGGACCATCCAGTCCAACACCCCACCAGCTAGACCATATCACTAAGCTCCTCATCCAGTCTTCTCTTAAACACCTCCGGGGATGGCGACTCCACCACTTCCTTGGGCAGACCAGTCCAATGAGCGATCACTCTCTCTGTGAAAAACCTCTTCCTTACATTCAGTCTAAATACACAAAGGTCAGCATCTTCAATATTTTAAAGCCTGTTTGAAGTATCTGAGCATCCAAAATATTTCCACATAGAAAACTCCCCAATTAAAGAAAGAAAACCCACCATAAACCCAGTAATAGTTTTAAGCAGCAACAACATATTAACCAAAATGTTGGCAGGCGTTTACTAAGCGTAATTAAAAATTAAAGTTTAATTAACTAACATCTAAAGAAAGAAATATTATCCAATTATACAATTCAATCAAAAGTTTTAAGACTTGCTTTTAAAAAACACAGAAAACAAATAAACCCTTCAAAGAACTCCTATGCTCAAGCACAATGGGGTGCCTGCTTAACTACTTCCTTTCAAGTGCTGTCCATACATATTCAAAGGACTCAGGTTTCCCTCTGAGCTTCCTGTTAAAATGCGTGGAAATAATGATACAGAATTATTTAATGCATTTAAATCAAGGAAAAGATAGGATTCCATTCATCAGAGGAAAGCAAGAAACAAGATCAGAGACTTACAGAAATATTTGCATAGGAGACACACTATAGCAAGGTATTTATTTTTCCCTTCTAATAAATATATGTACAAAGAAACCAATCTAGAAGCATCAGTACCCACATTGCTTGTTCTTCAGCTCTTGGTGAAAATATCTCATTGGAACAAATCAGCTGTCATTTTTTTGTATTTCTAAGCATTGGAATGTTCTCCAAACATCCATACACAATATTTCAGAAGAGTAAAAAAAGAACCTCACGGGACAGTTTTACTATTCTTCTTAAATGACTGACCTAATAGCACTCCATGAAAAGTTTCTTACTCTGTATCTTAAGATAATCAGATCTGTTAAGAATGCACTCGATTATGAGAAGCAATCACTTAGGTTTAGGGTTTCAGAGTATGGGGGGTTTTGAAGGACCATCTTCTGTTATTACCTTGCCTCAAAATCTGGAAGTCTGAGTTTTCAGTGTTCTCTATCAAAATAATTCCACCTTTTTCTCTGTTTAGTACACCTATTTAATGCCTTTATCGAAAAACACAACAGGCAACTGATTAACAGACTCTGTTCTGCAATGAGGCACAGCCATGGTTGGTATGTTTTAAGCAGCAAACTAATACATATTTTTTAACCACTCACCCTTAAAATAAAGGAAATGAAAGCAAATTAAAACATGAAGATAGCTCTTTCTTATGATAGTTAAAATTCAAAAATAAGCAAGTAATGTGAAAAGAAACTACCCAATCTGAAGCACATGAGCATAATCCATATAATCCTAAATATTTCCACAAAAGGTTTTATTCTTTTTCCCCAGCAGCTTTCCAATTCACTCACAGAGCTCCATTATCACATCATTAAAGGAAGCCAAACCCAGGAACAGATAATCTAATTAACCAAAATAATTTGGCTTCATCTAGACACAGCAAATTTCAACTTTTATTTATGAACATAAACAGCAATAAGAACCAGCAGTAAATCAATTTCTAGAAGTATCACTAGGAGGCATGGCATTTTGGATTTCTTCCCTCTCTGCTCTGTTTCAGAGGAAATTCAACTACATTTCTTAGCATCACAATATTAAATAAAAGTGTTGTTAGCACTCATGAAAGAGCGGGCAAGGTCTGCACTGACCTGCTTATGAAGACAAAAATCAGCACTTACGTGGTTTTGGAGATCAGGTGTTAAAATAACACCAAGCTCTCTATGAGCTGTACTTTTCTAACTAAAGCTCTTTAAACAAGGAAAAAGACACTTAACAGTGTAACCACTACCCCTGGAAATACGTAACAATTTTGGCAGAATCTTCATTTGGCAGAATAACTAATTTTGTATCAAACCACACTTCAGCAGACTAAATAGCTCAAGGTGGTATTAAGCTTTTACTTGTTTGCAAAGAAGAAAAAAATGTTTAGAATCTGTTGAGTGCTTTACTGGACACCCACAGGAGAAGGAGCTCTATTACCTCATGCTACAAGAAAAGCCTCATTTGCCAGTCCTCAGGAAGGACCCCAAGCATCAGCCATACCATGAAAACAAAAATGTTACATGTGCTGCCTGCTGGAAGAGGATATTCTGTAGATGAGTATCAGGCAAAAGCATCTTGTTTAGGCTGTATTCCTTTTCAGGTTTTAAGAAGGGAAATTAGCTATGTTCTATGCCACATATACCAAGCCAGAATTTAAAGAAAAAAGTGAGTGAAAGTGGGCTACTTGAGAGAATACTTTCTCTAAAGTGAGCGAACTTCATAACATTAAGATGTTGTGCAGAAACAGGAATAGTATGAGGCATGTTTCTGACAGATGATCAGGTAAGTCTGGCCTCCAGACTACAGTGGCTGTGTGAACGAAATCTGTAAACCACTATCTGAAAGACAAACTCGAAGTTCAGCAGTGTCTCAGAGGCTTGGGAACCTTCAGTTACTAAGGCTCCTGCAGTTTCCAAATGGTTTGAAACCAGTTGAATGATAAATTTCTCAAAGGATGTTAGAAACTATGTTTTGTTCCAGAACAGAATGTCTTTACCAAAGAGAAATACAAAGAAACAGCCCCAACACTATCATTCTGGAAATTTAAATGCCTTCACTAAATGTATTCACTGCATTTGTCCAGCTTCAAGAGAGGCTCAAGTTCATGTTCTCTCTCAATGATTATCCTCAAGTTGTTATAAGAAGATACATAAAAAAATACCAAAGACAATATACACAGCTTTGCAATATTTATGTCAACATACTTTAAAACAATTTCTGATACCACCATACAACTGTGGACCGAGCCCCAAGCTACTCACCTTGTTACTAGTTGTTCTTCTGGTTTTTCATGTTCTAAAAGGTGTTCAAAGTAATTCTCCAGGGCTTGAGCAGTTAAAGTTTTCTTTAGGTATGGATAGTAGAGGGGATGCCGTGCTATCACACCTGTTAAGTAATAACTGGCATTAGTTGAAATAGGAGCTGGAAAAACCAATTTGTATTTATCCTTTCAAAACCGATTTGAGATCCTCCACTTAACTGAAACTGTACATATGGATCCTCTTTAATGAGCTCCTGAATAAAAAACACAATAGCATGACAGCTCTCCCTGTCCAATAGATGCAGGGTGGAGCATGACACGAAAGACTGCTAAGTGACCACTACGTGACTATTGGACATTTTCTGGTAAGGCAAACAGTCCCTGCCACTGAAAGACACCTAAAGAACAAGATCACAACAAACAACCCACAGGCAGTTCTCTTTCCCTAAGTGGTTTTCAAGACTTAGATAAGTAATCACAATTTACCATAACAAGCCATGATCAGTGACTGAAGGTTTGCTCCTTTTCCCACCTCTTTGTATGAGATTCTGATGTATGAGAAAACACAATTACATTTTTATTGCTGTAAATGTGCTTTCATAAGTATCAGTTAAGTTTATGCTGAAGCTGAGGTTCCAGAGCAGGATCAGGAAGGCAAAATTGTGTCACAGGGACCTTTCTTCTATGGACTTCAAAGATTAATTTACCTTATAGGCCAAGTTTGTTGATAATGTTGTTCCTTAATAAAGCAGTAGTGTCTTTATAGTGAGGAAGTCTAATACATACACATCATTCATGACTTGGCAATGCTACATTGGAATAGTGGTCAACCATGGGGAAAGGAGTGGTTTCTTTTAAAGGGCGAAAAATAATAACCATTCCTTCCTTCTTGAACCCCAAAAATGAATTTCACAAACAAGGAGAAGAAAACTATGTCCCTAAATAGAAATGAATAAAATTAATCAGTTTTAGCATGACAGCTAATAGCAAATCAAATCCCAAACGCACCTTTAATTCATACTGAGCTTTGAACACCACACGCTCTCATCTTCCAACAAGTAAGAGAGCCAATTGTTGCATGCAGAAGTAAGGAATAGAAGGAATTATTAAACAATGCAAGAAGCAGCACAATCAATGTAAAGAGACTGCATACTGAAATACACCATTTGGATTAGCCATATAATAAAAACATTCTCTTACACGAACAACTATAGTATTCCCTAACACTGTCGATGTTTTAGCCATATACATGTTACAGAAGTCATATACAAAGATATTATACATGATCAGACAGCCAAGAAATTGTAGTACATAACACATACACATGATGGACTATCAACTGCTGTGTAAAAGAAACTTTAAAAAGGCATTTCTTAACTTTGGGGACCATGACTTTTCAAACCTCAACAAAAATCTTTCTTTGTAGTATGACACACTATTTTTTTTTCTTAGTGCGTCAGATTAAAACAGCTGCTAACCAAAAAAACTACAGATTTCATTAGTAAAATCCTTGTTCAATACGTATTATTGTTTCAGCACAATTAAAAAAATGAAAATCTGATGTGAGAAATTTTAAAATAATTAAGAATAGAATTTGATATCTAACTCTTAGGTGAAAATCTTATATCACATCCAAAAGCAAGAAAATGAAAATACCTATGTTTGCAGAATTGCCTTTGTCTCCACTTCTAGTATAGGCAAGATCTTCTAAGCGGTAAGTGTGTGGACCACTTGGCAGATCTATGCAAATGAATAAAAATGAATGCATTTTAACGATGATATAAATAACGTATTTTGAAGAAGTAATTAATTTTAAGTGTGTGCTTTCTTCATTGTTTGTAATACTTCTGGAAACATTTCCGATCTTTTTTTCCCCCAGGAGCACCTAGGAAAAAAAAGAGGTGAGACTAGATTCCAAGACTACAAAGTTAATCCCTCCTGCACCATCTCCCAAATCCCTTTTACCTTTTTACAGCCAAATGCTGTACCTCTCTTCCACCACCCTTGAATATGAATATTCATCTTGGTCTTAGCAATGTAGTATCGCTAAAGGAGGCATAGCAGCTACTTGTCATTTCTTGCCTAGCTGACAACTTTTGTCCCCTTAATACACAGATCTCTTTGATTCCAGTGCAGGTAGAAAACACACGTAGAGGCTACTGTCTTAATGTATTTCTATGTCTGTATATTCTGACAAATGTCTGTAGAATAGTCACAATTTAAAATTCCTTTTCAAGACAACACATCTTCTCACTTGCATTTGCATCGTTTTAACAGTTTCTTATCCGGCTGCATAGAAGAAATCAAGATTTCTTTTTCAAATTACTGCTTTTGTAAATATTGCAGTACATATTATAAAAGAAAACAAATGTTCCATAGGAAGCCAATCACAACTTTTCAAATTGTTGATATCTGAGATTGGATGTTCAAAGAACATGAAGAGCGTTGCACTTCATTGAAGCAAGTTTGTATTTTTATCCATCTACGTATCAAACAGCAAATCCACTCCTGTCCAAATCCAGAGATTCCGTATTGTGGATTCACACAGTATATATCTGATGTCTGATAGTCAAATTGCACAGCAAAGACCTCTTGGCATTGTCGATTACGGAGAGTAGCAAGCTGTCACCATCCACTACTCGCCAAGGTGAGAGATGAAGCACTCACTTTGCTACTCAGTTATTCACTGGCCACAGTGTAACACTGAAACTTGAAGTGTAGGTTGTATCCAAGTTTTCAGGCAGTGAGAACCTATTAATTTGCAGTCAGCTTTGCTTCTGATCCGACTTCCCTACGACTGAACCAGCTCTCCCAGCATCCTTGGCTTTTCAGTCCTGTCATCTCTCACCTATACTCCTGACTCAGAGTAGACTGCTCACCCTTCAGTTGCTCTCTCCTCTGTCCCCTTTCCTGATGCATTTTCATCCTTCTGAACACAAGTGGCAGCTCTCCCCCTCTCTTTGCTTCTCGGACACCAGTAGGGGGAATATGCAGAGAAGGGAAGCAAACAGCCTTCCTGCTTTCTGTCACAGCTTCTGGTGCAACGGCTGCTGGTGGCAGTCTCAAGGAACAACTGAGAAATGTCCCAAAATTACTATTTTTTTTTTGTAAACCACTAAATGATTCAGCCCTGGGCTCATGCCTGTTACAGGAAAATTTTCAGTCTTAAGTGTCAAAACCAGCCAAATTTAAAGGAATTGAAGACAGGCTACTGTAAATCAATTATGTCAGACAAGCGTCCCATTGCCAGACACAATGCAATTTGAAAATACATCAGTCTGTCCTTTCTGTACTATTATTGCTTCTGCTAAGAATATCAAACTACTTTGGAGTTTTGGTTGGGGTTTTTTTTTCCAATTTTAGGGACTAAGAGACTCAATACTAAAAATGTTATGCTTTAAATGTGGCCAAAGGCAGCTTTTAGAGCATAGTGCACCTACCATGAAGGCATGAGTAGATATGCACTCTGTGAATGGCATAACCCGACCAGGTAAACCCAGTCCTAGCCAAACCATTATTACCTTTAACTCCTTCCTGCCCACAGGGAATTGCTGACTCATCAGACATGAGCCAGGCTGACTTGAGCAAGAAAGAAACTATGTTCAAATCCTAGTAACTGCAGTTTTCACTGACTGTCAAAAATGGGAGGCTGCAAGTCTACGTCAGTAGTAGTGGGACAGATACCAAAAGTTCAATTGGGTACAGGGTGGGAGATACAGGGGATAAAAAAATGCCTTACTATGACATGACACAGAATTTGTACAGTGTATCTTAGTTCATAATAGTTATTTGGTTGAAGAAGATCAAGCAACACCTACAAGAACAGCTTTGCTGGCACATGTGAGTGGCAATAACACGGAAAACAATAACGAAGGACTAGGGGCTCACCACAGCAACATCTTCTACTGGTACAGCTGGATAACAAAGTCTACCCACAATCTACCCAAACAACCACCTATCAGCATCAAACTGCTTTAATTAAGACCTAAAGTTTTATAACATATATTAAGTCATTGTCAAAGATGAATTGAAGGAGTGATCATAGTTTAGCCTCGCACAAATGGCTCCTCATTAGCAAGCAAGTCACAGTAGCATGAAATTTGAAATGGTGAAAGCATACAATGAAAGATGACACAGGAGGTTTGAACTTGCTCACAATCCTGTCCACGTTCACTTATAAGCAGAAGTGTGCCATGAAACTTGGCAGAAAATATTTTAGAGTATATTTTTTTAATTAGGGATTATTATTTTTTATAAGCATCTCCACAGAGAGGATCTGAGAAAGTCCAGGTAAACCTCATTGTTCATTTTGGACAAACCTATCACATTCATACACTACAGGAGTCATATTCATTTTAATAATTTCATTTAATACACAATTCAAGAAAAAATGTAGTGCTCCTTCAAAGGCTGAAGTTTGACAATGTTTAAATTGTATAAGCTGAAGAAAGTCTTTTCTCCATCAGACATTTTACACAGTCAGTCTTTGACAATCTCCCTTCTGGTGTTCTGGTGTTCTCATTTATTATTACCCTAATTGATTTAGCTCTCATGATCTGTTTATCAGGAAATTGTTTCCATTTAATAAACATCTTAAATAAATCCACAAAAGAATTCCCTTCAAAGCTAGAGAAAGTGGTAAATTCAAATTCCATCCCCCAGAACCACATGTAGCAGCATATTTGAAATCCATTTTCAAATATTTCTCTTATCTATTTAAAGACAACTAACAGTCCTGCACACTTGAGATAACCATGAAACTTAGAAAAATATGTCCCTCCTTTCTAAATGCTGACACAAAATGCTTTAGCAGAAGCTATTCCTTTTACAGTCTAACCCATTTGTCTTTCTCATCCATGCTGTCCTGCATTAAGCCACAGAAGTAGGTAAGTATTTAGTCACACAACAAAAACATTTATATTTGCAACTAAGGGCAAAAGTTTAGAGATCCTTCTTGGGGGAAAGAACCAGAGGAGCTCTGCTGTAGGGTTTTGCCTGAAAAAAGCCTGAAGAATTCAATATTTAAATGCTGCTGTAAGGCATCTCAGGAAGTTTTCTTGAATGATAACAAGGCAGTGGAGTCCAACAGCTTTTTGCTTCTCCAGTATTTAGCATTGTAGTCACTTTGAAGAAAAGACCCCAAACTAGGACCTTTGCAAAGCCCTTTAATAAACAGAACAATTACTTCCAATTTCTTGACCAGTTTGATGGTGCAAATACTATCCCACTGCTCTCCTGAAAACTCCAAGAGATCAGAGAGATTCTGGTGTGACCCTACATTTCAAACAGTCATAGGACCTGAAAACATACTTAAGAGTTTAATTTGTTTCTGCATGACACATAAATCGTTATATTGATGAGATGTTTGGATAGATGGGGATGATGAGCAGATGCGTGGCAATCAGGCATCCACTATCAGTGGCTTTCAAATGGCAACAAACACAGTCATATGCGTATTTCAAAATTTCTCTCTGTGATACAGAATATTCCCTACTAACTCGTAATTAGTTGTTACACTGCTCCATTACCAGTTTTGAGAAATACTACTCTGGAATCCAGAACAAATCTTAACACATAGATGCCTTTACAGCATTAATTTTTCAAGTATACAGACTTAAATACTTGAATTACTCTTGCAACATCAGAATTATATTTAGAAATTTTTCTAACAAGTAATCGTTATATACAGTCATCTGATTTAGATTTGCAAATACCTATCCCCACAGCTTTAAATTCTCCCAGTTCTCTGGTAAGCATAAATATGGTAATGAAGACTGTTTGGACTAAAAGGGAATAATAAAGCATGCTACACATTAAGAAATACTGTATATAGTTCTGCCATTAGAAAGGAAGGACAAATTTTCAAGTGTTCAGCACCTTAAACAATCGGTTGTATGAACAACTCTGATTTAACACTTCCTTTGTATTGCAGACATCCTGACCTGCTCCACTCAGCTCCTTCTCCAGGTTCTTCTGGTCTTTCTCAGAGAATTTGGTTAGACAAGTCTAGCAGCAACACAGGAATTATCATGCTGGATCATTAACCTACTTTGATTTCTTTAGAAGTCACTAGTTCCAGGCTGATTCCATTCTCTTAATTTTGTTGGCATATCAAACAGGAGGAAAGCTGAAACTTCTAAATTTTTATTATCTGAATGCTCTAAGTCATTCTCTAAGTCTGTCCTCTATTCTGAAAACAACTATTTTAATGTAGGATAAACCCAACTATTTCCAGAATTCACAAAAAGAAGAATACAGTATACTTTGAAACCGCATTTCAATTTCAAGCCAGCTTTGCACACCCTTCAAGTATGTCTAAGACCTGGGTTTTCTGAATAACAATTTACTTACAAACTTGTTATAGTTTCCGGTATGTTTTATACTGCATGATGTTAACCACCTTCCTTCTAAGAGAAAGAGCTGAAATGTTTTGCAATGGCCATAAAAATGTATTGTATACAGAGGTAAAATGTATTTCACAGACAAAATCTAACACGATTTCCTGGGACAAAGATAGCAAACTATCCATTCAAAGATCAACATACCTTTCAATTCACTGCTTATCTCAGGTGGATCAAATGAAACCACTTCATCTGATGTAAATGTTAGATCCTCCTCAAATATCTCAACATGCTGCCCATTTAAAAATAGGTTGATCTGTAAAAAAACCCCAGATTTACAAAGTGTTAAATTAAAAATCCATTGCAATGTGAATAAATAAAGCATCTTTCTAATTAAGTATTGATCTGGTATACGTTCAGTTACAGCTTTATTGGTAAGATTCTCCCTTTTAAAAGGTCCCACTACAATAATAATTAATTATAAACCTAAAAGACATCTTTGTGTAGGGGGAAAATGTATAAAAAACACAAAGAAATGCTCTATCCTGTTTTGTATGTTTCAAAAGATGACAAATCTCTCTTTCCATCTCCCTCTATATACTGCAACACTACATGAAATTCTGTGTCACAACTCTTGACAGTTAGATCCCAAAACCTGAATGGTTCCAGCTGTTCCATGACATAACCCCCTTTCCTTCTTAATGTCACGGTTCATATTAAAGACAAACTTATCTTTGGATCCTGTCTTTATCTATAAATACATTTTGTGAAGGCCACTAATAAAAATAAATCAATATTGTAATTTTGGATTTATAGTAAGATGAAAACATGAAATAAAAAATGCTATGTTGTTCATCTTGCATGATGAGCTCTCCCTTCACCACATGCCCTCAAGAAATCTAGTCAAGTGTGCTATTTTATTAGCTGATTGAGTTATTTACTGTTCTCATTTAAACTTGCAGAGTTCATTATCTTCCTAGTAACTGGCCAGTTCTGTTTTTTGGATTTAGGATGAGAATAATGTGGATAACACACTGATGATTTAGTTGTTGCTCAGCAGTGCTAACTTCCTAAGTCAAGTTCAGTTTCTCAAGCTCTGCCAATGAGGTGGTGCACAAGCTGGGAGGGAGCACGGCCAGGACAGCTGACCTGAACTGGCCAAAGGCACATTCCATACCACAGAGCATCATGTCCAGTGTATAAATGGAGGAGGGGTGGGAGTTGGGTGGGAGCTGCTGGTCACTGCTGGGGGCTGGGCAGTGGTCAGTGGGTGGTGAGACACTCCACTGTGCATCACTCGTCTTCCTTGAGTTTTAATTCCCCTCTCTCTCTCATGACCTCCCTTTTAATAATAACAACTATTACTTTGCTTCAATTATTAAACTGTTCTGAACTCATGGTTTTTACCCTTTGCCTTTTTTCCCATTCTTCTCCTCATCAGACTGGGGCAGGAGAAGGAGGTGAGTGGCTGTGTGGCACTGAATTGCCAGTTGAGATGAAACCATGACAGTCCTTTTTCACCCCCAAGGTACGTCTAATGGGTTCCGATAACAACTTTGTACTTTGTAACACTGGCTTATGATACAATGTAATTGCTGGTTGTGAAACTAATCTGGTATTTGCACTCTGCACTGCTGTCATCTCTGTTCTTGGGAGCTGTCTATCAGAAACTATTAACAATTATACCTTTCACCTTTTCTCCTCAGAGACCCAATCCAAGCAGGGAACTACACTTCCCTTCATCCTTCCCTTTCCCAGGCTAATCACAATAGCTCTTGAGAATTTGTAATATCCTTTGGATGTTCAAAGTGTAATGTTCCTATTGCTGTGGCTTCACAGCATCAGTTAGGTTGGAAAACACCCCTGAGATCATCAAATCCAGTCTATGGCCTAACACCACCGTGTCAACTAGACCACAGCACTAAGTGCCACACATCCAGTCTTTCATGAAACATGTTGAGGGACAGTGACTGCACCACTTCCCTGGGCAGCCCATTCCAATGTCTAATCACCCTTCCTGTGAACAAATTCTTGCTCATGTCCCATGGTGCAGCTTAAGACTATACCCTCTTGTCCTATCACTTGTTGCCTGGAAGAAGACCCTGACTCTAACCTGACTGCCCCCTCCTTTCAGGTAGTTGAAGAGAGCCGTAATGTTCCCCTTGAGCCTTCTTTTCCAACTCCACCTCCCTCAGCCTCTCCTCAAAAGACCAGTGCTTCAGACTCTACCAGCGTTGCTGCACTTCTCTGGACATGCTCCAGCAGCTTACCATCTTTCCTAAACTGAGGGGCCCAGAATTGGACACAGTACTCAAGGTGCAGCCTCATAAGTGCCAAGCACAAGGGCAGAATCACTTCCCTGGTCCCGGTGACCACACTATTCCCGATACAGGCCAGAATGCCATTAGCCTTCTTTGCCACATGGGCACACTGCTGGCTCATGTCTTCTGAATATGTTCCAGGTCTTTTTTAAGGTTAAACAACTATTTAAGAATGCTACCCAGAGATCAGCCTCACAGAGAAATACTTAAGGGTGATGATTGATGGAAGAACTCAACATGAGCTGGCAGCGTGTGCTCACAGCCCCCTCTGAAGTACTGCACACAGTTCTGATGTCCCCAAAATGAAAAGGACACGGAACTGTTGGAGAAAGTCCAGAGGGGGCCACGAAGTTGGTAAGAGAAGTGGAGCACCTGCCCTACAAAAATAGTCTGACAAAGCTGTGGCTGTTCAGCCTGGAGAAGAGAAGGATGTCTGGAGACCTCATAGCAACCTTCCAGTATCTGAAGGGGGCCTACAGGGAAGCTGGAAAGGGACTCTTCGTCAGGAGCTGTAGTGCCAGGACAAGGAGTAATGTGTATAAATTCAAGGAGGGAAAATTTAGGTTAGATAGTAGGGAAAAAATGTTTATTGTGAGGGTGGTGAGACTCTGGGGAGTTGTGAATGTCCCAACCCTGGCAGTGTTCAAAGCCATGTCAGATAAGGCCTCAGGCAACCTGGTCTAGTGGGAGGTGTCCCTTCCCATGGTGTGTGTGTCAGGGTCTATAAGGTCCATTCCAACCCCTTAACATTCTCTGATCCTATGATCTGCCCCGAGGCTGGACAGTTAAAAGTGGCAGAGAGCATGGGATAATATGAGCAAGTGCCTAGGATTGTGGGCACCTCCAGTGTTTTGGAACTTCACCTCTGAACAAATGTGGAATCCAGAAAAACTAGTAAAAGATTTGGAAAAAAGTATGCTGTCACCTTGGTAATTCCAAGGAGACAGATCACTGTGATGTGCTGGCCCAGGCCTACCGAGCTCTGTCTAACACTATTTAGTACTCTGAAGGGGAGAAGGTCTCCGGATCTGACAATAAAATGAAAAGCCCTGCAGCTACTTCAACCCCAGCAACAGGCACTCCAGCTGAATGAGAGGACCAACCCCCGCTAGTTATAAGTCACTCCTATAAGAAATGGACACAAAACTCAGCTCATTTATTCAAGGAGGATGAAGCAGGGCCATCACAAGAACAGGAGAAAGAGCCAGAACAAGATCCCTGTTCTTGAGTGAGCTGTAGAATATGTGAAAATATTTCAGGAGTCTTCACAGTCAGCATATTATCACCTGGCTACTCCAGTGCTGGGATAATGGAGCTAGTAGCCTGTAAGCAGAGCGGAAGGAATCCAAAGAGCTACATTCACTTTCTAGGGAAGCAGGCACTGAAAACTGGATTTGTAAAAGGGACGCAGATTCTCAGCCTCTGGAGGTGACTCCTGTTGAGTCTGAAGGAGAGGTATCCCTTCAAGGAAAATGGTATATGTAAGCAGATCACAATGAAGAGAGGTATGCAGTACTAGGCAGAATTAGCCATGCTACAGATGAACAATGTGCAGCTACCCACAGACCCAGGTGAAGCCCAATGCTCACGACTCACACGGCAGCAATTTGTATGGTGTGCATCATTGTCATGTGCCAACTACTTGGCAGTAATGACCTGGAGAAATTAAGAGGTACTGACAGTGGATCAAGTGGCTCACCAACTGCAACAAAATAAAGAAAATCTCTCTTCCTCCCTATGGATTGTGTCTTGGCTTTGGAAAAACCGCATGAAAAGCAAAAACACCTGTCCTGAGACTTCCAGCAATTCAAAGATACTTTTTGCTCCTCATTTATATGTACCAGTATATCAGCTATTAACAGTAAGCATTCTTTGGCTCAAGAGAAAGGACATAGAAAGTATATATGACAGGGCACCCTGCAGTTTTTCCTGCAGGACCACTGACAGGACGAAGAAGAGGGATGGAAGTGACTGGCATTCATTTTATCTGTATTGGAAGACTCCCAGTACTAAAGATTCAGAAATACAATCAGGTCATACTATCACAGCAAAACAATATAAACCAACTTTGCTGCAGCAGTTATCAGTGCTCAGTTGCCAGGAAATGCAAGATAAGTTTACTCAGCACTCTTTCTTCAGATTGCCCTTAGAAAGTAACTAATAGTAATTTGCCTTCAGTATGTTTGCTGCAATTTTTCTCTCTGCTGCAATTTCAAAAGTTTTAGGTCACCTTTAAAGTACACATGGAAAATAACTACTGTTTGAACTGTAAAACCACCGGTTATCTATGATAAACTTGAGACAATTGCGTAAAAGCAGTGGAAACAACAAATGAGACATTGAATCCAAACTGACATCCAGAAAGGTGTTATCAAACACAGAACAAAAGAACCCACTGTGGCAATATTAACATAACTGAAAATCTGCTTATGGTGGTTTTTTGGTTTTAGGTCAAATGCTGAACCAGAGCCACTACAACTAATTACACTCTTTGTAATTTAACTTCCAGTTTAGAAAATCAGCTAAATCAGATCTTTCTTACTCTGTAATCTCTCACTAGATCACGGTTGTTAATACACGGCTAGAATTTTGAATCAAGGACTTGAATCACACCACACTTTAACTGCAGGACAACAGTGACAGGACACATTGCACTTTGCTAATGGCTTATCAGTGTATTCATCAGAGTAGTTACACAGAGCAAGGACTTTGATTTTCTGTATTGAAAAGACTAAGTGAGACACTGCTTTCTTTCCTTGTTAAATTGGGTTACTATTTAACCTCACTAGCATTTTACCAAGTCTTGAATACACTGCTAACTAGTAAGTTTATATTTAATTTGATGAGCGATACCGTGGTAGGCTAAACTTCCATAGATAATAATTTCATATTAAACTTGGCAAAGACAAGCCATTTGTATAAAGCAAAATATAAGTGATGATAAAAATAAGGACTTCTTTTTAATGTTTTCCCATTACACACACTTTATAATGTAGTTATAATAACTAAGTAGCATCTCCCCTGTAAAGCTGTGGAATTAAAATATTTTCTATTAATGCCAAATACTACTTGAAAGAATGAGGCTTGTTTGTCCTAAGCACTGTATGAGTGTTAAAAATGAAAACAAACAGTCCATTTCTGATTAGAACACTTAAGATGTTGTGTTTTTCCCCTTCCACACTTTTTCACTTGCTGCCTGTGCTCCCAAAGCTTCCCTTCATCCACTAAACCCGTGGTCTAAAACAGACCAACATTCTGGCCTCTACCCACTTTCTTGACAGTGGATGAGTGAGAGAACTCTTACTGAGTAAGGATGCCTTGGCATGAGAGCCATGCAATAGTTACAAGTCACTTATACACTATTTTGTCTGCAGTCTCCAAAGAATCAGGTAAGTATCTGATGCCACTCACAAGAGCAGGGGCCAACACTCATAAATCTAAACATTTTATGATTTTGGTAAAATCAGTTTCTTCAAGTTTATCTTGAAGATTTCCATCTGGACAGGGTGTAATAGACAAGAAGTAGGGCTCTAGATGAACGTGTCATCTTAAACTCAAATTTCTTAGCTAGTGCTGGCCTGGGACAGCCTAGTCATGTGAACTTTAAGTCCTTGGACTGAAAGAAACTATTGCTATGAGCTGAACAGGGCCACAGAGACTCATCATTCACAGGCTCTTTCAAGATACTCAGCACAATAGTTACACAGGCTTTCGTAATTTTATAGATTTTATAATTTAAGCAAGAGCAGAAATTACTAATTGTATTTTTATAGACAGGGTATGTGGAAGAAAGCCCAAATCTCTGTTAAGGTAAAACCTATGTGAATCGGAGGAAATATACTGATTTTAATACTTACTCCCAGTAGTATATACAAAATGTAGACTCACCAAAAAGTCAGATGTGTCCAAGTTCACAAGACTAATGATCCCCTCTCTGAACACCCAACTGCCTACTCTTTAAAAAGGCCCCATTAACTTGTAAGAAAATACATAATGTTCTTAAGCACTCTTTGCAAATGCAGTAAAAATAATTCAAATCTACAATTCTAGGAAATTCAGTTCATGAAAAGAGAAGTTCAGTTTTGATGCAAGATATTTCAAAATTTGCAGCAATTAAAATGCTAGATTGGCAAGCTCAACTGTTGCAAAGCATTCTGTGTGACTAAGTTTCTAAGGAAATATTTTTAAATCAAAGTTACCAGAACACTTTGCAGTTTTAGGACTCAAAGTCACTGAGAAATGCCAGAGTTAGCAAAATTTTTCAAATTACTTCAATGAAAACGGAACATAGGTTTACCTGAACATTGCTTTTGGGATAATAGAAGAAAAATGGCTTCAACACTGGAGACCTAGAAACATAAAACAAGCATAAATGGATTTAACTAGAAATTAATGAGTGAGAATTACTGTGAAATTAAAGCCATTGAACCATAACTCTCAATGAGTTTCCAAACAATTTTGGAAAGCCTGAGAAGTGTAAGAATATCTTAAATTCCATAATTAAGAACATACGGTTTTGTTAAAAAACACCAAGAAAATTTTACTGGGGGAAGGCAGCCAAAGTATCAAAAATATTTTCTTGACAAAGGATGCACCTCATGACATTGAAGCCTACTGCACTCTCAGTTGCCCCACACTGACACCTACCCCAGTTACATACGGCTACTGGAAATACAGCTACAGTTCCTTCTCCTATCTTCATGTGCAGTATTTGCTTAATGACAGGAAAGGTTTAAATGCTGTCATGAATAAGCATGAAAAAGTTGAGGATATAAATCACCAGTGGACTTGAGTAATTTCTAGAAAAATACTGACTCAAACCACATTTTGGTTGGTTTGGTATTGCTCATGTAATGGTTTCATGCTAATATTTTTTGTGATGTTCTGGGACATTTGGCCTTACATTTCTAGATGAAGTGAGCTGGTACAGATGTAAGTTTGTTGTTCCCATATTCCAAACTAACAGCTACAAGAGAAAACTGGTCCAGAAATCTGCAAATATTCACAGTATAGATAAGGCTGGAAAGGACCTTGAAGATCATCTAGTCCAACCTGTAGTCCAACTAACCTACCATCTACATCTAGATTGTATCGCTCAACACCTCATCCAGCCTACCCTTAAACACCTCCAGGGTTGGTGAGTCAACCTCCTCTGCAGGCAACCCATTCCAAATCTGGATCACTCTGTCATCAAAAAAACTTTTCCTAATATCAAGTCTAAACTTCCCATGCTGAACCTCAAGACTATGACCTTTTGTCCTGTCTCCAGAGACCAAGGAGAAAAGACCAACCCCTGCCTGACTACAACCTCCTTTNGCTGCCATCTTCCCCAAGAGTATATCATGGGAGACTGTGTCAAATGCTTTACTAAAATCTAGATACACCACATCCACAGCCTTCCTCTTATCCACCAGGCAAGTTACTTGATCATAAAAAGAGATCATGTTGGTCGAGCAAGACCTACCCCTTCTAAACCCATGCTGGCTGGGCCTGATCTCTTGTCCATCCTGTAGGTGTTGCATGATAGCGCTCAGCACTATCTGTTCCATAACTTTGCCTGGGACTGAGGTGAGGCTAACAGGTCTGTAGTTTCCTGGATCATCCTTCCGACCCTTTTTGTGTATGGGGGTCACATTCGCCAACTTCCAGTCATCCGGGATATCACCTGTGCTCCAAGGCTTCTGATAAATGATGGAGAGCAGTTTAGCAAGCTCCTCTGCCAGCTCTCTCATCACTCTGGGATGAATCCCATCTGGTCCCATGGACCTATGAGGATCCAAATGGATCAGCAGGTCTCTAACTACTACCTCCTGAATAACAGGGGGACTACACTGTACCCTGTCCCCATCTTAGATAACGAATCATCCTGAGGACAATCGACCCTACTGTTAAAGGCAGAGGCAAAGGAGGCATTGAGTACCTCTGCCTTATCCTCATCCCTAGTTACTACATTTCCCTCCACCTCAAGTAAGGAGTGGAGGTTGCTACTAACCTTCTTTTTTCCATTGATACATTTATAAAAGCTCTTCTTCTTATCCTTAACAGAAGTGGCTAGCCTGAGTTCAAGCTGGGCTTTTGCCTCTCTAGTTTTCTTCCTACACGACCTAACAATACCTTGGTACACAGCCTGATTAACCTCACCCTTTTTCCAAAGTTGATACATCCTCTTTTTCTCACTCAGTTCACTCAGTATTAATACATGGTTGAGCTGTGAAGTCACATTCAAAGTTCTCCCTACACCCCATTAAACAGACACTGTTATGAGCTGATCAGAGACTCATTTAACTCATACTCAGTAATGCAATGAAGAATTTTACTATTTGCATACATATCTTATAGCATTGACTACTACCTTGTTATCAGCTATTAAGCATAGTGTGCAACTCAAAGGTTTAGTTCCTTTTGTGGTTGCTGTTTTGAGATGGGGAAACTTGTGATGGTGCGTGGTAGCAACACTATCATTACATATTACAACAAATTAATGATCATCAGGTAACTTACACTCTGGGGCGCCCTCCAACAATTCCAGTGAGGCCAGGTGCTGGAAATATAAATTAAATTAACAAAATAATGGTTAAAGCCACCTTGAAAATATTAGAAGATTAGAAGATAGAAAATATTAGAACAATGATTGGAAGAATTAGAACATTACCATAGCATGAATTGTTCCTTTAATACGCATTTAATAAATACAGAGAGATATCTAGCAAATTACAGTCTCAAATTAATACAACTGAACACTTTATACAACAGTCAAAAAGGCAAAACACGTCGCTGTGACTTTTAATTAAAAATATTTTTAAACATGTAAAACATTAACTAAATCTTTAGATTCATCTTCCAAATACTTTGTATACCATTGCCAGTGAGGCAATGCCTTTGACAGAAAAAGAACTTAGCTTCAGATTTTTTATTTACATTTAAAGAGAGCAGAGAAACTATTCTGATCCAGACCATGGTTTTAATTTTTTTTTAATATGAGTTCACTTGTCATATTAACTGTTTCAGGTGAGCTACTGTTAACACTAGAGACAATGATCCAAGCTAACTTTGCTTTTTCAAGGTACTGCAGATCTCATTCTCTCTCCTTGATAGATAGGCCATTTAGGGGCTTAAGGCACCAGCATGATGCCAGACTTGCTGTAATTAGATTCTTATTTATTCTCAATACCAGGTTGTCACACTTTACTACCATTAAACCCATCCACCCAGCTCAGTATTTCTGAAAGCTACCCTCTTCATGAGCATAGCATCTTGCCCTTCCTTCTGGCACGGGCAGCACACATACATGAAGCATGAGAGCTCCATAGAGTATTGCAGGGCAGAAACAGTGAACATTAGAACAGCATGCATTAGATCAGGCTAGGAATTAATTAACAAGTGTATTCAACAGTCTCTTAAAAACAAGTGCTGCAGAAACCTGCCCACATGACATCAAATCAACTTCTTGCTAAAATGGGCTTCATGCTTTCTCTGGGTGTGAATTCCCTCAGTTTGTGCTCTATACAGACTAAAAGCCATGTTACCACACAGTTGTCATAATAAGCTCACAGTGATAACCTCTACTCCTCAGCAGGGTGTTCCAGCTTGGATTCAGTGCCTTGGTAATGAGGACAAATACCAGTGGCAGCATAGATTACAGTCTTGCTATATTCATGCTCACTGGAAGTGATTTCCCAAAAAAGCCTATGTTTTATAATAAAAAACATAATTCATAAAAAGCACCACGAATAAACACCTCCCTACCCACTAGATTCTGTTGAAAAGAAAGTGGAAGTCAACCCTCAGTCAACCCTCTTCCACTTCGCGCCCCCCATATTGCGGCTTCACATTTACGCGGCGTGATTTTTCAGCAATTAAGGAGAGTCCTTTTCGCAACTGCGCATGCACGATCTGGCAGCATAAATATTCAAATTAGGCAGTCATTAATATGCAAATCAACTTGCACGGCCGCCACGGCAATGGTGGCAGGGCCGCTCCTCCCCTGCTCCCCCCCAGCACGGCGGCGACGGGGCCTCTTGCCTGGAGCCGCCACCATGCAGTTATGAAAGATGTACACACTCTCAGGTGTCCGAGACTTTCCTGAGTGACTCTCCAAGACATGCTCGTCTACTCTGAGTATGGAGAGACCACGTCTACCCACCCCGAGAGACAACGGGACAGTGGCGTGGGCAGCTACCCGCACCCATGTCACTGGCCGAGCCAAAAAGGGGTTTTTCCCAGCATGGGGTGGCTGCAGGTGCTGGGAAGGGCTAACACAAACACTGATACACAGCAACACAGTGCTGAAACAGCGCTGGGGGGGCTGCATGAGGGTGCGGTGCAAATCTGCATATTAATGAGCTGCTATTCAACACAGAAGTAGGGCTTTGCGGGACCCGATTAAGACCACAGGTCCGTGATATAGGAGACCTGACTGTAATATGAAAAAAGCTCTTAGAGTAGCGTTACACAATTTTAAATGATCCAGTGAGGTTTC
Source organism: Pitta sordida (assembly GCA_013390025.1). Classification (NCBI taxonomy): domain Eukaryota; kingdom Metazoa; phylum Chordata; class Aves; order Passeriformes; family Pittidae; genus Pitta; species Pitta sordida. The sequence goes on along the minus strand of WEKX01028714.1, from coordinate 161,856 downwards.
AGCCCTATCTACCTTATCCACTCACTTGCTCAAGCACTGCTGCCACTCAGCTGCAAAAACAACTGCAGTTATTTCGTTCAATTCTATGTCTAATTTATTCAGGTTGCTGGAGCAAGAGGCTGGATATAGTTAAAGCTATGTTGAAAATATAGGTTCATAGAGCTAGTTAAATTATCTGTGTAGGGATTGTCACATGGGCCATTTCCTGCTAGGCAGTTGAATTGCTCATTAAGGATATCAGATTTCGCAGGACATTAACTTCCTGTAAGCTCTCAAAGGAAACTCTTCATTTGCCGGCTCTCACACAATGGATCTTGGCTCCTACAACAAAGCAGTTCTCTAAACACTGACAAGGAAACAATCCATCTAAGAGCAACCACTGCTCACACCTATGGTAACATATGGTATCATAGAGGCTATGATAACCTTCCACTGCTGCTTGCTATTGCTGGTCTTGGAAAGTTCTCCAGCACAAGCTATTGTAACAGTGTATCTGTCTCCTGAGGTACTACAGCTACCCTGCACATAAATGTAGCTGCAGAGCAAAGCCACACCAATATACCAGTTGGAACGTTATTAAGTTTTATCTTATGATTATCCAATCTATTGTTTATATGAACATAAATTATCTATCTATATGCAATTCCCACTTAGGTTTCAGGCAGAGAAGTTGAATAATTTAAAACTGATTGTGATTTACAATCAGTGATTTGTGTAAACAGCATTAGAGCGCTACACTTCAGCTCAACCCACAGCTCAGGTCCCCATAGCACTTCTCCAGTAAACCAAAAGACAGCATCAGAGGATGAAGCACAACTAGGTAACAGTGGGCTTGTCACTGTGGCCAGACCTACTTCTGCTAAGCAAACTGTGATCATGGATCAACCGTTGCCTCAAGACGTCTTCAAGATCTCCTCATGTTGAACTTTATGCTTAATTTGCATTGCTTACTTAAACATCTGCACAGATGCTCTCCCTTTCTCCTTTCAGGAAGATTTATCTTTATCTACAATGACACAAACAACTTGTCATACTTGTAGACAGTATGAATTAGGCTGCAGTCTCAAGTCACTGCGATTCTCAGCTAAACTGGCACTGTTGATCTCCTTTCCCAGAAATTTTAGGTACTACAGCTAGGTTATCAGAGCTTTGGTTATCAGAGCTCCATTCACAGGCTCCTCAAGGCATATAAAAGTACTGTCTCATCTGCCAGCAGTAAACCTCTTGAACAAGTTGCTTTGCTTCAAGTTGAGGAACAACTCACAACTACTCTGTGCCAGCTTCCATGTCTCAGAATGACAAAACTGATGCATTGCAAAACGGGATGAATACCCTTAGATTGGAGATCTTTCTTTCAATGCATTTATATCCTGTTCATCTGTAGGTCCAGTGTTTGTCTAGTGTCATCATCTAGTGTCTCTTCTCTCTGGCTACAAGTGATAGAACAAGAGGACACAGTCTTAAACTGCGTCAGGGGAGATTTAGACTGGACATTAGGAGGAACCTTTTCACAGAGAGGGTGATCTCTCAGTGGAATGGGCTGCCCAAGGAGGTGGTGGAGTCACCGTCCCTAGAGGTATTTAAGAAAAGGTTGGATGATGTACTTGGTGGCATGACCTAGATATTAGGGTAGTGTGTTATAGGTAGGATGGTGTGTTGGTAGCAGGATGGCAACAGGTTAGGTAATAGGTTTGGCTAGGTTAGGTAATAGGTGATAGGTTGGACTTGATGATCTCTATGGTCTTTTCCAACCTTACTGATTCTGTGATTCTGTGATCAACAAACTGCATATTGTGATACTTGTTTTGATTCAAGCACTTGATCCAGAAGCCTGTCATTTCCAAGAACATTTTCCCTCATATTGTCTGAGGACTCAGCTGGATAACTAAAAATTCTCCAGGTGGCTGGGCATTTTCAAACTCATGAGTCAGTATTGAGGATTACACCACTGGAATTCCACTGCTTTTATTAAATCCCAGCTTTACAACCTGTTTTGTCCCTTGTATTTCCAGTGATTGAATTAGCTCAACCAAAAGGTTATTAACGTGTCTACTGCATATTCTAAGGAACAATACATATATTTATATCTAAAAATCAGACAGCAAAGTAGTCTACTTATCAAGCATTATTTTTTAAGCAATCAAACTAGGCAAATATGAAATCTCAGATTTTATACTCCACAGTTCTTAGATTATGGTTGAGCCCTAGTACAGAATGCATGTAACTTTTTTTACAGGGGTCAATTGTATGTCCTTAATTATTCTATCTATGTCTTCTGGAAACAGCAGATAGTTTATCTTTTGCAATATTATTCTCAAAAAATGGTAACTGCAGTAAACTGCTAGAACAAGGACATTTCTGAAAGTATCATCCAACATACTCAGGAGATCAGTCATAATATTTACATATATTCAAGCACTTTAAAATCTCAAGTTGTATTAGCCAGCTGTCATCTTAGTGTCAAACTCCGGTCATTTTAATGTGAAATAAGGGTCAGCGCATGATTTCAGCTGTTAGTAAAACATTTCTTAGCTACTGAACCACTGTTAAACCATAAACGTCAGTTTCCCACAGTAAGACTCTTCTTGAGCCTCTTCTACATTGCATTTCCTTCAGAATTAAATATTTAAAGAACACAAAATAAATACACTAAATCAAGAAAAAATATTTAAATTCTAATCATTTGGCTGTATGTAATGAAGATATTTTCACTGAACAATACAAGCCTGGTCTGTGTTTGCCAGCTTTTCTGAAGTGAGGGTAAACTTCTACAGACTGGACAATGCAGAACTGCACTGAACATCCACAGGCTACTACAGATTTAAAAATCTGAGTGTGTTTAGGATTCTTCACTGTCAGGTTTAAAAAAAGCTCACTTGTAGAGCAGAATAGCTGTGAAGACTCCAGTACTAAGACTGAACAGTACAGACACGTTTAAAGTAATTCTTTCTCAGGACATCAGACACGCATAAAAACAAACAAACTTGCTTGCTGCTGTCCAAAAAATCCTGGCTATTATCAACTTTCAGATTATCAAGGACTAAACAAAAAGCATACTTTTATTAGTTGAAAGTTAACAAACCTGGGTGATAATTGTAAAAAAAGATTAAAAGATGGGATTAGGTGTGTTTGGTCGGGTTTTTTTAATGACTTTGTATTCCTTTAAGTCCATCAGAACAGCGTAATTCAAATGAAAACTTAATTGTTTGAAGGAGTAAACTAAATACCATACTCAACAGAAGTTTACAGTAAATATCTTTCATTCCAAGCAGAAAATAAACAAAAAACTGCTCTCTAAGGTGTGGCATGTCTATATACAGTAACTTTGATTTCTTCTCTGGCCTTAAGAATCTCATCTGCAGTTTCAATAATACTTAAGAACAATTTCTGTGGAAGTATGTTCATGTGTCCCACTGGTCTTCAACAAAAACAGAAATTTTAACAGCATTACGAAAAATGCTAGGGAATACCTGTGAAAATCTCAGTTTTTCACTCTTGATTATGGAAGCTTGTTAGGAGATGCAGGTCTCACTTCTTATCACAGTATTGATAACATTGGAAAAGACGTTGAAAATCATCTAGTCCAACCTATAATCCAACTAAATCCTAACATCTATAACATTTATATCATGACCTTCAGCACCTCATCCAGTCTACCCTTAAACACCTCCAGGGACGGCAACTCTTGCCTATATTGCAGACCACAAACACACAAAGATAAGCATTCCTTCTTTTTACACAGACAGATGAGACCTCATGAGAAATTGGGAATCTCAATGCCTTGACATGGTTGTCTTTCTATTGATTATCAGAAGTAAAGATCTACCATAAATGGAGTGGGGGAGGGAGGAATCAGCACTCTCACACAGATTCACAGAATATTATGAGTTGGAAGGGACCCACAAGGATCATCTAGTCCAACTCACCATCTAACTCTCGTACAGATCCGAAAGCACATCCCAGAGCGGTAAACACAAACCTAATTGACCAGGAGCTATACAGTGCTCTCCTTTTATGAGGCCTAAGTTTTATCATCTTTTACATATACAAATACATAAAAAAATAGATCATATCCAAAAATCGTACGTTGCAAAATAAGTCAGAAGATAATAAATACTGACATCAAGTCTTAAAACTTTGGATGGCAGGTCTGGAGTTTCAGAGACATGCTTTTTAGAGAATTTAAGTCTGTGAAGTGAAGCATTATGAAGATCATTCCCCAACAAAATTATTGTGCTTTCTAATCACAGGGAAAAAGCGAAGTCGGCGTGTCCCGCTGCTGCCCTGTCCCAGCACACAGTGCTTGCCCCACCGCTGCTGCAGCCTGCCCCACTTTCCTGCGGCACAGTAACGTGCGGGGGCGGAGGGGGGAAATCAGTCCCTGGCTGCACTTAGAGTAACAGGAGACAGCGTGACTCCTGGCCCTTCCCACGGGGCCGGACCAGTCCCACCCCACAGGGAGTGCCGGCACCACCCCTTGGCAGAGCAGAGGCACTGCGCATGCGTCAGCCGGGGAACATCACAAATTGCTGAAGCAACATTGTGAGAAATTTTCCTCGCAAATCAGCGAGGTCACAATGGAGGGGTCATAATGCAGCGAGGATATACTGTAGTAGTTACAAACAATACTCCACAGTCACTAGATACCATTCAAGCACAAGGGCTAATCTTTTCCTTCATTTTTTTTTTACCCTCTCTGGTACAGATCTAGTAAGTGTACTTTGCTTTTTAAGGGTCACTCTTAAATGTCTAAAAACAAAGTAATGAAGGGTTTCAGTTCAGGTGACATCATGCTGCAAGACAACAACTTCTTTTCTCTGTTGTCCATTATGATGAGTTTATAATTTGTTCCTGCTTTTCCTCAGTTCTCCATTAAAAGAATATGCAAAGTAAGAAAGAAGGGTTATTTGCCATGGCTCTTAGTCACCACCTCACTTCCAAGAAGTGAACTAACGCAGGAGAGCTGGGACGAGCACAAGTCCTGAATCACAGGACTTCACTCTTCAAAGAATTTTCATTAGGAAAAGCCATGCATGCTTAAAATCTCACTTGGTGTGCATTCTCACAACTGCCACCATTTTGGCAGAACAAAACCACACAAGGTTACATCACACAGATCTATGTGGGAAGCATAAAACCACATCTGATAGGTATGCTCCACCCACGTAAGACACAGAAACCACAGTCATTTTCATACAATACCCAGTGAGAAGAAGCGGTGCAGCACTGTACAAAGTGGGACCTCTGGTGCTCATTGCCCAGAGCACAACACAAGGGTACATAAGGTTCAAGTCCTGGGTTCTCTGCTGTGGACACTTTAACCCTCCCATAACAGTGACCAAACTGCCGTGGGCATGCTCTGCCTCCCACTGAAGCAGCAACACTTCGGAGAATTGTAATCATATGCAAAAACTGCCCAGTGAAATAGTGGGGAAGAAAAAAGCTGAGGGAAAAAGTGGTGGGAAATGAGTTTCAGGTGCTGTTACTAGAGACTCGCGACAATCTCGACAGCCTTGGTTCTGGCTTCTGTTCCCAAGATCACTTACCCATCTATTCAAGTCTTGTTTATGGAGCTGCCTGTTTTAAGACAACCATCAGGAATTTTTTGTTCTGCTCCTCACAGCAAGTTCTGGAACTCTACACTAGTCAAAAACTAAGGACTGTTAAGCTGATTCAGTTATTAGGATACCCCTACCCACTGTTAGGCACATTACTGTTTAGCAGTGTTGCACAACTCTAAATCTTTCGGAAGAAAGAAAAGTAAAAAGACTCTTCATAAGCACTGCTTTCAACATAATTCACATCAAGTAGCTTACTAAGTATTTAGAACCCAAATCAGACCCTTCTCTGCATACGCAAGAGTTTATCGGTGCATGTCATACAGAAATTCATCACGCAACAGGAACTGAAGAAGTGACTGTATAAAGCAGTCACACTACATCTTTAACACATTAAAAAGGATGACTGTGGTTGTTCAAGCACTCAGAAGCATGTAAACAGCAGTAAACAGCTCTGACACCCCTAAAATACTGAAGGGAACCCTCAAACTGCACAATTCTTCATGAACTGCAATGTTACAGCTGGATGCTGTGGTGAATTTTTTGTCAACTGAGTAACACTCAGTGTTTATCACCAGTGAAGTCTAATAACATTACAAAGTTTTAGTAACATTCTAAGAAACTGCTGAACATTAGTGCAACTGTGGTTAGGAAAACAAGGACAAACTAGGAAATGAAAAAAAAAACCAGGAGGAACAGTACCAGCAACAGAAGGATAGTTTCAAAGTAAGAGGGAGTAGAGTTCACCCTAAGGAGAACTTCCAGAATTTTCATTTCATCATTTTGCTAACGTGGGTCTCATCTCTCTATCAAACATAAATAACTTTAAACAAATTATTTCACTATGCACAAGACAATGAGGTTGAACACAACTAATTCTCTGGGTGCTAGTCATGCTCAGAAAATCAGAAAAAGAAGTAACTTGAAAATTCTAGAAGATGATATGAGTATTTACCCATGCCAGTTCCAGCTGGTGCAATTTCTCTGGAGAAGATTTCTAGAGCTTCTTTTTGTTTATGGTGTACAGCAAGCCAAATAACAGCTTCCCGAGGACCCTGCTTCAAAAAGATTGAAATTAGGTTAGTTAAGATGCAGAACATCAGTTAAATTTACCAAACTGAAAGATAGCTGTAGCTTAGCATTCAAGTTAAATCATTCAGTGACTTTTCATCCACTATTACTATAACTTGCTGTTAACATTTCATTATCTTTCTTCTGCTACCATGGACTCAACCATTGGTTATTTCAGACTTCTAGGACACTTAGGTTAAACTAAGGGAAGAAAACCTCCTTTTTTATAGCTGATGATCAGCTAAAATTCAATAATGAAGGGCCTTCCTGTTTATGTTTAAACCAATGTCCTAAATATTCATAAAGCTGAAAGACTATTTTTCTCTAGTACTAATTCTAGCGGCATATCCACACAGAGGGACACTACAGATAAGCATAATTACTTTATTTTTCTTAAGTACCACTAAATAAATATACTCCTAGGAACACACACAGCTCATTTCCCATCCTCCAAGCTCTCAGCCTGGAAAATACCTGCCAAAACACTCTCAAGTGGGAAATCCTGCTAATTTGATTCAGATCAAATGATTTCAATACTTGTGTAGGCAAACTCTAAAATAAAAGTTTAGTGGAGACAAGGTAGGAGAGGTTATACATTATTTCTGATCACGTAGATCAGGCATTACTCAAAGGATAAAAATTTCCTTCTGTGAATACAGAAACAGATGTCCTGATCAAGATAACAGGGAAGAAATTACATTTCCAGCTTAAAGAAGTTTCACTAGGTTGCTGTAAAAAAATAGTCGCTACATAGAATAATATGCAGCCATGCAACAAATTCATAGTTTTAATATTCAGTGTTCCCAAAATATCACAAGACTCATTAAATTTCTACGAATAATAACTAATAGGAAATGCTCTTGCAAAACCCACACTTGTACATTCACATCTGCATTCTGCTTCGAAACCATTTCAAGTTCTAGGCTTACTTCCTTGGGCACAGATGCAACGTATGAAAATAAGGTCCATGAAAATAAGGTGAATCCTGTTTTGAGTGGGTGAATCCAGTATTAAAACCAGATATACAGACTATTTTAAAGTCATTAATCTTACAGTATCAGAACTACAACAGAAAGTCTTAACAATGTGCTGTGTATCAGGTAACAAAGGCTTAGCAGAAAACTAACAGAGCACATCCAGTTTTTACATAGCAAACCCTACTGCCTGATGTACTATTAATAGGTATCTTCTACAAGAAACACTTCCAGTATTTCTAAACCATTAATTCACTGACACTGCGTCACTGTCATAACTCCTTCCTCTGCAGCAGAAAACAACAGGAGATATTAAAAATCAAAAACCACTAGTTTGTGTATTCAGGTCCATTTCTTGCTCATGCTGAACTGCTACTTGCAAAACAAGCCATCAGAGTGACATACAGCAATCGCATAGACAGAGAAGTCTGAGAAAGGAAAGAGGACAAGCACTTCTGCATTTCTCAAGGATACTTAGTGTTGTCAGGGACACTCAATACTCCACACAGCAGCTCAGTCTCTGCTACACAGGTCTACATAAGCTTGGCATATACAGCGATTTCACAGCTGCATCGCTCTGTACCAGTGTTAGACATATGTAAGTGAATACCAAGACAGGGTAATTTGAACAGTATTTGGAGCTCAGCATAGATATCTGATATGACTGGACTAATTCTCTCTCGTGTATTTGCTGCTTCTCTTCAAATACACAAATCAGAAACATTAAAGCAGGTACTATTCTCCAGTTTGTTAGTAACTGCTTAGCATAATATAGCTCTGGTTTTGAGCACTGTTATTTGTAATCTAAATAATCATGTCTAATTTTGCATAGGAAGACATGGTAGGAAAGAATGTTTAAGTAACTACCTTATTCCTACCTGAAGCCTCAATCAGCAAATGTTTTCTTTAGGATTCTATGACTTTATATTTTAAATGAAAAAGCAAACCCCAATCCCTAACCTTTTTTTTCAAGCTACTAAGTCTGCTTTCCACATGAAATCATCTCTGGCTAGCTTCTTTTAAAATGTTGGAGGAATGGTGAAGGGGGAAAGCAGTAGAGTGATTTCCTGTATTTCAGCCTTAGCTCTCACATCCTGTTTGAGGCATGTATGAGAAGCACATACATTGGTGATAACGCAGTGTTTACTTTTAATATAAGACCTGGGAGCTGAGGTTGGAAATACAGAACATAGTATAAATATTTGATTTAATTTGAAAAACTTCTTTAATTTTCCGTAAGCAAGGCAAACAATCAGGAAGGAGAAACTACCCATCAACTCATTATTCACTCTATACGAGACAGAAAACTTCCTACATAATTTAAGTAAGGAATATACTATAATGCATAGTTATAAGGAGCTGGTAAAAATAGAACACAGACAAGTTCAACATCTGGAACATCTGTTCCTATGTTTCAAAATTTTGACTCTGCAATCTTAGAAATACTTAAAATTGCAAGCCTTGTGGTCCTAAAATGGAAAAGATCACATTATGAAGCGTGGGCCTCAGGAAGCAACTCTTGCTGCTGTGCTGAAGGAAACTGAAATTCAAGCATCAAAATTAGTATCTGCAGATATAACTTGACCAATTTCCAAGAACACTTAATTTCAGTGGTAAGAAGTTGACTGTCCTTCTCCACATCACATTCTTTTTTCCCATACATACAAATTGTCAGCTATTAAGTGTTAGCACTCCTAAGAACAAACTCAGAGCTGAGTATTGCCACGTGTACCTCAAGAGTTTTCCAAGACTGTCCCTGACAAAGAAGAATTACACGCTACTGTTTTGGAACAAACTAAACTGTCTAAATATTTAAACTACACGTAAGTGAGGACAAGATTTACATTTTTCCTTTAAAAAGGACTTTCATACTCTGGATTAGAAAAACAAACCATGGATATCACAGCTGCAGTGGCTATGGCCATCACTCACACTCTTACATATGAATTTATTCAATCACAAAATACAGTGCAGAACTATGTAGTTAAGATTATTTCACAAATAGTACTTGCACAGTTTCAAACTTGTGGAGGCAAGAAAAATGCTTACATTCCTGACTCTGCAATATTTATAATTTACGTCTAATGCAATTTAAGTCCATGTCATAAAAATATTTATAATACGCTATTTCTTTAGATGAACAGCCTTAGAACAGATTACAGCATTTTTGTAAGATTTCATATCAGTGCTTCTGGAAGACCCAATATTGCAAAGACCTTGTCAGTGTTAATTTTGTACACTAAGTACTCACACTGAATTCTCCACAACATGAAGGGGTGAAATTCCCAAGATGATAGTGACTTCCTTTAAAGTTGTGGAAAAGATAACAATGTGGAAAGATTAAAAGAGGTCAGTAAAAGTTTAAGAATACTCCACTGCATACTTACACCATCAATGCTCCTTTTAGCATGAGGTCCATATGTGTCTTCAGACCCTAAAATCTGTATGTTAACTGCACTGTAATCTTCATAACCAAGCTGGCCAAAAATAAGACGAGTCCTGTAACAAATGATTTTTTTTAATTAGCAAACTGCCTCAAAAGAATTATTTGAAGTAGCCTTGTGTGGTCCACAAAATTTAGCTCTGTTATGTAAACTGGACCAGGAATACTTCACACTAAACAAATATATCTGAAAACTACAAATCAAGTGATTACTGACAAGGAAGTCATGCCGTATGAACTTACCCTTAGGTTTCAAACTGAGCCTTTTGTTTATTCAAATTATTTGAAAGATGATCAGCAAAGACAAATAAATGGATTTCAGTTCTTACTGTTATCTTTGAAATGAAGATAGCTTCAAATGTCATTACAGTATATGCAATCTTCTGGGTTTCACACTGGTAATTTGGTTTGCAACTCTTTTTCTACAACTGAGCATTACACACTACCAATAAATACATGATACGACCTTGTCACATCACAGGCACCAACAAGGAACAAAAAGAATCAAAGTGAAGAAGAACTCTTACTCAAAACTAAAAGATGGTTGTTTGTAATTGACGAACATACAACTCAAATGCCAAAAAGCAGATGATGTTGCTCAAGAGAATGTTTCCTCATTACTTGTGCCTTTCCAGTCTGACACTGAAATCCCTTAAACTCTTTCTATAAATAGGATATTCCCACCACAAAGCACATTGAACAAACATTGGACAAATACGACAATTGCAATAAAGAGTATGTACAAACATTCACTTTTTATACACCATGAAAATTAATAACAAGGATGAACACTACCTTTTTATACACTGCTTTAAGAGTCAGAACTTAACACCTGTTTTCGACCAATATTAAATTTGCAATAAATAGACTGCTTGCAACAACTCAGAAAAACAGCCCAACTGCCAAGTGCTAAACATGAAAATTACTGTAGTATCACATGAAGTCCAAAATAAAAAAAAAGCCACAGTAATAGAAGTTAGAAAAAAGTTTTAAAGGCTCTAACTTAATAGGCCACCTTGTCACATGTTGCAGACTAAAAAATAATCTTTAATTCTGAAGACCCTAAATCTGTTTCCCAAGAGCCTTAATCTGGCACCCTTCTAAATGAGTAAGAGATTTTACCAGTTGAAATGCTAGAATTCTGTTAGGATGAGGAAAATATTTTACACTGATGGAACATTTTGAAGACACTGCTGATATATCATTGTTGTCGTAAATATTAGCATGGCACCTGAAAAAATGAAGCCATTCAATAAAAAGATAATTTTCTAATTGCTGTACAGAGATGAAGGTGGCTAACGTACCACAAATGAGGATGTGAAAAAAGAGAAAGAAAAAAGATAAATACCTCATTTTTGTTAACTAAATTTGCAAACTGTGTCAGTGGTTATTCTAAATTATTTACCTGCAAACATTGCATTTAGAGATATTACAGTTCAAAATACATTCTGTGTATAATTTTTAGCCGTTTCATGTGTTGGTAATGCAACAGAGAATCATCAAAAATAAACGGACACCAAAGACTACTCCAAAGAGACTTCTTCACAAACCTATTTCCAAATCGTTCTTGCTTTCAATACTGAATAAACAAATAAAGCTGAATTCTGCAAGAAAGAAGTGAACGGAGTCCTACTACAGGCTGCCAAAGCTGCTTAATAACTTAGCTTGCCAACTAACTTGACCTGTAAAAATGAAGCATCCTGAATCTGTTCACCTTATTCTGTACCTGTTGCCATTTATACACTGGGAAGCATCTAACCTAAAACAGACTGAAAGCTGGCTAGCTGAAAGATTACGTCCTTAAAATATTGTCTTGAAACAGAAAGGGTTAAGGGCAACTGCATGAGGTTCATCCAATAAGGCAAAGTCGCAGGCCCTGCACTTGGGTTGCAGCAACCCCATGCAGCACTACAGGCTGAGGGGAAAATGGCTTGAGAGCTGCTCAGCAGAAAGGGATTTGAGGGTGCTGGCTGACAGCCAGCTGAACACGAGCCAGCAGTGTCTCCAACTGACCAATGGCATCCTGGCTTGTATCAAGACGTGTGGTCAGCAGGACTAGGGAAGTGCTCATCCCCTTGTACCCAGCACTGGTGAGGTCACACCCCAAGTACTGCGTTCAGTTCTGGGCATCTCACTTTAAAAACTACATTCTCCGTCCAGAGAGGGGCAATAAGGCTTGTGAAATGTCTAGAAAACATGTCATATGAGGAACAGGTAAGGGAGTTGGGATTGTTTAGTCTAGGTAAGAGGATGCACAGGTGGTACCTCATCACTCTCTCCAACTACTTGAAAGGACGTTGTAGTGAGGTGAGGGTCAGTCTTTTCTACTGTGCCTACAGTGAGAGGACCAGAGGAAATGGCCTTAAGATGAGCCAGGGGAGATTCAGATTACATATCAGAAAAAATTGTTTGCTGTTGGGGTGGTCACGCATTGGAAGAGGCTGCCCAAGGAGATGCCAGAGGCACCGTCCCTGAAGGCATTTAAGAGGTGTCTGGACCTGGCGCTGGACAATGCGGTTCAGGGGTTACAGTGGTAGTGCTGGGATCATGGTTGCACTTAACCATCTTAGAAGGTCTATTCCAACTTAGATGATTCCATGAACAGGAACTGGTGAAAACACTCAAGTTAACATTTCCTAAAGAGAGATGACTGCTGATAGAGCATTCTCTGATAGGGATCCAAACAGCTTAACTCTTTTTCTCTATCTGGGCTGACACATACAACTATTTTGAACATGCCAAATAAACAATTCCACATATTAACCTGTTTAAAACTGCATTTGAGATGAGGAATATATTTTCATATAATTGTCATTTTTAACACATAGAACATGACCACCAGCATACCTCATGGGCTAAAAGCCACTTATCAAGCCAGTTAATCAGCCTTTAACTACCTCTCATTAGCTTTCTTCTGAGGATTACTCAGGAGAGCACAGTAAACAGGTTGAATTAACTTTCTAGAGGTCACAGAGGCACCACCACCACAAGCTGTTTCAATCATGCAATAGATTCATCCAATCTAGTATGAAATAACAACCAAAAGCAAACATAAAAGGGAACCATTCTATTTTTTTTTGTCTAAAATAGTCACCTTGCTTCCAGAAAGGAAGCTTTTTGGAGGTTTTGAGTCCCTGAGACTGTGTATTTTAACATACAGTCGGGTGTCCTATATCGCACACCCGTGGTCTTATTTGGGACCTGCGTAGCCCAACTTCGGTGTTGAATGGTGGCCATGCTGCCGCCACCACTGTCCCCGCAGTCGCTGGGGCTGCTGCCACCGTCACCCGCGCCACAGCCGCCCGTGCTGCCCCCGCTGCTGCCCGCACCCCTGCTGCCGCCCGTTCCGCTGCCCATGCTGCGACTGCAAGTCGAGCATGCACAGGTGTGAAACAGGTCTCCTACACTGCTAAAAAATCATGCTGCTAAGATCTGAAGCCACAATATGAGGGGCACGAAGTGCAAGTGGGCCGACTGTAATTTGATTTTTCTCAGTAGCTCTTCTGTCATGTCTCTTTTGGGAAGTCTGACAAATCCACTTCAGTACAGTGGTAAGTGTCCCCACCTGGTGTGTGGGAGACCAGGGTTCGATTCCCGCCAGGGAGACAGTGTTAAGAGTTGGACTCGATGATCCTTGTGGGTCCCTTCCAACTCAGAATATTCCGTGATTCTGTGATCCTCTGTCACCACAGTGCACACAAGCAGTCGCTCTACGTTCATAGTAAACCTCGTATTTCTGACTATCCCAGTGTAGTTCCTGTATGGGTCTAAAACAGGATTACATGCAACAAGTTTTATATGCAACATGATACATGGAAATAGATCTCTTAACCAGAACGGTTTGGGCTATTGGAGTATGCACTCAGAGAGTAGGTAGTCTGAGGATATGGAATTACACTTAAGAGGAATCTCCCCTTGCCCAATTGTACTGGCATGACAATACAACTAAAGGTTATCAGTCTGTCTTAGAGCTGCAAAATTGCGAACACACTACGTAGTCAAGTACGTCACGCCTGTAGCCACACCGCCTCCCCTAATAAGGTCTGGGTCCTGTGAGTGGGGCTTGTCTCAGTCGCCTGGAGGCTGCCTGACATGGCTGTGCTCTGGTGAGGGAGGCGGCCGGCTGCTGCATTTGGCAGCAGGGCGAGTGGGGCGGGCGAGTGCCAGGGTGGGCAGACAAGCGGCGGGTGCAGCCCCTGGGCTCCGCCGGGCCCTGCCACGGGACCTGCCTGACTGTGGGCACAGAGGAGGAGGGGTGGGGTGACTGCACTTTCCAAGCCTCCACCAAGACCGGCTCGGGGAATGCCCATGTGTGCCAGGAGCCGTGGGAGGTTTCCCCACACCAGCCCCGGCAGAGGGTCAGAGGCACAGTCTCAAACACCGCTTCAGATCAGGAATATGGCAGTGTCGCCACGGGGCGGCCGCCCCACGTCGGCCCCGGGCCCGGCCCCACAGCCACGCCGTCCAGCCCTGGCCCTGCGCCGCCCCCGGGACCTGCCTGACTGTGGGCAGACAAAGGGCACCACAGGGGGTGGTGGGGAAGGTGCCCCCACGCTCTCACGTACAGACACACACAATGGCAGCCCCATCACCCCGTCCTGTAACCCATCGGAGGACAATTCCAGCCGTGCAAAAACACACATTTACACTAAACACATCCCAGCCACACTGCGGTGGCTTCCGGCTGGGACCAATTTATATACTCCTGAGCAGACCATGCTCGCGGTAGGTTCTGTGCACGCGCCAGGTCCCACAGTTCGCTGGAAAATCAGCAGCGACTAATCAGATCCCGCAAATTACGGATCACGGCTATGCAGATCACTGTATATTGAAAAGAGGTTTTCTAACCAGGCTACTTAAGCCTTGAAATGACCTCCCAGTAGGACAACTAGAATCTTCAAGGGTTCTTACAATGTTAATAATGTTGTCATCATGTGTCACAGTTCTATTTTCATAATCTGTGTGGAAAAAAAACCCTGCCAGAACTCCTCCAAAACTCAAATACAGTGAATCCTCTCTGTATCGCGACTTCTCCTTCACGACCTCGCCCATTTGCGAAGCAATTTTTTCGCAAATATGATTCTGCTGTCTGCGAGCTGAGCTGGCTGAGACATGCGCAGTTTGACTCTGCTCTGCTGAGAGGTGGTGCCGCAGTGCCTGTGTACCAGGAGGGCGGCAGTCCCGCGCCAGCGGGTGGCTCCGGTGCGCACCGGCGGAAGGCTCCCCCGGCGTGCGGCTCTCCTGGCGCGCGCCCACGGCGGGCTCTCCCGNTTACACTAAACACATCCCAGCCACACTGCGGTGGCTTCCGGCTGGGACCAATTTATATACTCCTGAGCAGACCATGCTCGCGGTAGGTTCTGTGCACGCGCCAGGTCCCACAGTTCGCTGGAAAATCAGCAGCGACNCAGATCAGGAATATGGCAGTGTCGCCACGGGGCGGCCGCCCCACGTCGGCCCCGGGCCCGGCCCCACAGCCACGCCGTCCAGCCCTGGCCCTGCGCCGCCCCCGGGACCTGCCTGACTGTGGGCAGACAAAGGGCACCACAGGGGGTGGTGGGGAAGGTGCCCCCACGCTCTCACGTACAGACACACACAATGGCAGCCCCATCACCCCGTCCTGTAACCCATCGGAGGACAATTCCAGCCGTGCAAAAACACACATTTACACTAAACACATCCCAGCCACACTGCGGTGGCTTCCGGCTGGGACCAATTTATATACTCCTGAGCAGACCATGCTCGCGGTAGGTTCTGTGCACGCGCCAGGTCCCACAGTTCGCTGGAAAATCAGCAGCGACTAATCAGATCCCGCAAATTACGGATCACGGCTATGCAGATCACTGTATATTGAAAAGAGGTTTTCTAACCAGGCTACTTAAGCCTTGAAATGACCTCCCAGTAGGACAACTAGAATCTTCAAGGGTTCTTACAATGTTAATAATGTTGTCATCATGTGTCACAGTTCTATTTTCATAATCTGTGTGGAAAAAAAACCCTGCCAGAACTCCTCCAAAACTCAAATACAGTGAATCCTCTCTGTATCGCGACTTCTCCTTCACGACCTCGCCCATTTGCGAAGCAATTTTTTCGCAAATATGATTCTGCTGTCTGCGAGCTGAGCTGGCTGAGACATGCGCAGTTTGACTCTGCTCTGCTGAGAGGTGGTGCCGCAGTGCCTGTGTACCAGGAGGGCGGCAGTCCCGCGCCAGCGGGTGGCTCCGGTGCGCACCGGCGGAAGGCTCCCCCGGCGTGCGGCTCTCCTGGCGCGCGCCCACGGCGGGCTCTCCCGGTGCGCACAATTTACCGCAGCTCGCAGTGGCGTTTGGAGCCCTGACTCCGTCCCTGCCCCAGTCCTGTGTGCTCCGCTGAGACCCAGCGCAGCAACACCACAAGACATGCCATTCCTTGTTACTCAAAGCCCAGTCAAAGCCCGGGCAGCGCTGCCTCTGCCGGGACTGATGGATGTTAAAGGGAAAGAAACTCCCATACCAACGCCTCCCCCCCACCACAAGTGCACAGGGTGTTGCAGTGTTGCAAAGTTAAGGTTTTGTCAGGCTCCAAGAATGCTGAACAGAGCCCCTTACCTGCTGCGGAGGCGGGGTGAGCATGCGCAGGGTGGCGCAGGTCCCCCGGGGTCGGCGTGAGCACCGGGGGAGCAGCGCGGGGTTTGGGCTGCGGTCACAGCAGCCACGCAGAAACGGTTCCCTTTGCTCGCCTGTGCCAAGACAGACTACGGGAAGGAGCAGAGAATTGTCCACAGCGCTTTGGAGTTCTGGGGGGTGGAGCAATGGGCGTGGCCTGCATGTATATTAACGACCTGCAGTTCTTTGCGAGATTAATATTTCCGAGGCCTTTGGCCTGTCCCTTTCTTTGCGATGGAGGAGGTATAACTGTACTAACCTTTGCAGAATACCTTCCGCAGTGCGTCTTCCTTTTTGTGCTGCCTTTGGTCCTCCCACTGGACAGACAGCAGTAGCTCTGAAGCCATCAAGATAAGTGGCATTCACCTAATAAAGGGATCAAAATTACATGGAATTCAGTACTGATACATTAAAATGCTCTCAGCTATTCATTATCTACACAGATACACACTAACATTATAAAAATTAACAAATTTTTATATACCAAATAAGGTTTGCCTTTTTAAACTTTTCTCCTCTTTCTTTTGCTCTTGGGGCAGAGAGAATGAGGATATCTTACACTCCACTATATGAGGTAATATGTACCTTATAAAATGGTGAAGGAGGCAATCCTTTTGCTCCACAGACTTTCACTGCTCCACCATCAAAACCTATAGTGGTTAAAAATCAGTATTTAAGATTCTTCAATATAACTTCAAAGACATTCTTTTGTAATACATATTAACCAAATGCACTTAATTAAAACGTAAATTGCTGATAGCTGTACTGCTGCAGAGGAGAGAACCTCCCATGAAACAGTCCCTAGAAAGAATAGCAAACTGGCAACTAAATTTATGACTTCCATGAGCCTTTTAAAAGAGTGCTTGAAGTGTTTATCCATGTAGCCAAAATATACTTAACACAGAAAGCAGTATCAAGACCACATAGTTATTTTCCACTTAATAGCCAGCTACTGTGCACACATACACAGAGCATACAATTTACTGTAGCTGGCTGAAGTGGATTGCAGTCCCTCACTTGGGAAAGAAACAAAAGAAGGTGAGAAACCAGTGAGAGCTTATTTGCTGATAGCTTAGTAAGTGACTAACTAACTTCACCTTTCTTGTCAATAACACTAACAGAACACTCTGAATGCATGTTCCAGGGCAATTACCATGTTCAGTGTTAGGAGTATTAATGCAAAAAAATGGAGAAAACTACTGTTTTGGCATCAGGTTCAAGCTTGAACTGAAGAAAAATTCATAGATGCAACTTGTTTAAAATTCACAATGCAGGATCAGCACCACACAACAGTGACAGACTAACACTATAGTTCACTTGTACCTAACCTGTGCTAGCAAACAATCAAGAAGCAGCTCAAAACCTTATGCAAATACTCTGAAAAGACCAGATCAGAACATACGTAAAAAGTAGATGTGACTAGTACCAATTTTACAAATCACTCAAATAACATCATCACTCTCTCTGCAAGATTGACATGAGGTTGATTTAACTGTCTGAATACAGAGCTACATCCCCTCAGACAGGGTGAAGATGTGGAAGAGTGTCACATTTCAGGTGAAGGGTAATACAAATTAAAAAATTCCACAAGACCAATCATGTGGCATCCACTGGCAAAAAGACAACAGAAGCATGCCTCAGTTCAACACTACAAGCAATCCAGCAGGGCAATAAAATTGGCAATGTAAAGATAAAAATAGACAGCTTGCCTGTTTTTACTGGTGTACGCATCAAAGCGCTTCAAACTGAGATATTTAAGAAATCTGACCATTTTCCATCTGTTATATTTCTAAGAGGGCTAACTGAAAGTTCATATGAAAGTTCATTTTGAGTTCAAACATGTCATATCAGGTCATTTGCAAGCTAAAAGTTCATAGGAAGGTTAGAGTGTTGGGTTTTTTTAAACAAAACTGGGGACTTAGAGCAGCAAGCTGGCCTTATCAGTCTGCCATTTGGTTATGCTGCATGAGCACAAGGTTCACTGTACTGCTTTATGGAACTTCTTATTAAAGCAAAATATTTTTATGTTACTGTGATAAAACAATATACTGTAAGTTTCTGAGATTTCGATTGCTCTAAGCTTTATAAAGACACTTGGCATACTGTCACAGATAAGCTCTATTAGAATGAAAAAGGATATAATATAGATGCAGTAAAAAACAAACTTTAAATGACTGTAGATAAAATTTTTTTTCAAGCTGTCTTACTCTAAGTACAGATCTTCAAATCTGTTAAGCCAAGCAGTTTTTTGCTTGTTTTGCTTTTGAAGTGAAATCTGTACACTATATCCATCTTCAGTCTACTGACTGTTAAGTGTTTTGAGGACAGGAAATGAAATTTTTCAAATACAGATTCTCTAGTGGAAATTCTATGCCTAGGCATGATTCTGCCACTTGAGATAATCCACCTAAATGTCTAAGAACAACACCATTACCAAGTAATGCTCTGAAAGACACAGCTTTGCATTGTTACTAGCACTTAAAATGCTGACGTTAAAACATATACAGAACTTCTAATTCTCTAAAACAAAAAAAAATTGAGCTGCAGTTTAAAAAATACTGAAATCATAGTCAGCTGTCTCAATGTTGCTCATACTGAACACATAATTTAAGTTCTTGGTAGGTGTAAAGCATGAATTAAAATGTAAAGCAAAAGCAGCAGTGAGCAAAGAGATAAACTAGTCAACCAGCAAGGTAAATAGAGTATGTTTAAAATTTCTAAAAGCATTTCTCGCAAAAGTCCTTGAAAAAACCACTTTGAAAAACAGCTGAAAAACTGATTTAACAAGAATATGCAGAGATGTCGAGGAAATTGAAGTTGCTGCTTCGTGTTTTGATAACATAATTCAATAAGAGATCGCTTTACGTGTAAGACGACTAACCTGGAATTTCAGTGATGGAAACTTGGGAAAAGTCACATGTAACATCTGGCAAAAGATAGCGCTGAGGATTGCCCAATTCATACACCAACTGTTCAGCTACTGTGCCAAAAGAGATTAGTCCCCCTGTGTCTGGTGGTTTGGAAAGAATAAAGTCTCCTTCAGAGGAACATTCTACAATGGGGAAGCCTATGTTGTGCCTGGAATGTGAAAAAAAAAATTTAAATCCCTATAAACACAAAGGAAAAGCAGAAAGAAAAATTAACAACACACCACAATTTTATAGCAAGGACCAATTAAATAAAACTTACCAAGAGTTGTAACATACCTGGTTCTTTCTACAGAAGCACAATAAAGAGCACTGAACAAACTGCTCAACTAATATAGTAAGAGGATGCAGTCTATAGTCTGGCAAAGAAGTGCATATACACAAACAGATACCAACAGCAAATATGGAGGCAGGAAAGGGAATGAAGAAGGATGTTAAAAGAAATTGTTTGAATAAAAAGAATTAGAGGACTATGATTAAATATATAATTCAGAAGAAAATCAACGATTGTTAATTCTAGCCCTATTTGGATACAGCAGCACACACAACATAAAGGTGAAGACAGTTAAATACATCCTGCTCTCTGGATTTGTCATAAAGGCAGCCAAAGTTGGAAAAACAAAGTGTGCTGAAAGCCTTAGAGACAAAGGGAAGTAGGAAACAGGAATAATCATACACATTAAGGACAATTTCACATGTTAATAATAAAGGATACATTAAAAAGTTATAATCAGAAAATAGATGTATGAAAGTTATGATCCTCAGTCCAGAAGACAACAGAACAAATAGAAAATTATGAGGCATAGCAAAAAAAGAAAAAGCAGTAAAGTTGTAGACGTGTTCATAAATTAAAATATTCCTCCTCCACACACTCTCAGAAGAGTAATACACAAAAAGTGATCAATTAACTCATAGTAAGAGGCACATGCTGGTCATTACAGCAGCACAGCAGAATTTTCAGGACTATGTGGATGAGATCCAGACATCTGCTACTCCAGAGTAGCAGAGAACTGGAATAAAATTAAGGACTTAAAATTTTTAGAAGTACCTGGCATTCACAGTGCTAATATTCTTCTAAAAAGGCTACCTGGGTCACTCCCCTCCCACAGGCATTCTGAAATTTGTAGAAGTGTCCCAAAACAAACACACACACAAAAAGGAGTTAAGGATATAGTCCCTTGCAAAAGCTAAACTGTTCTATAAGGGTCCTAATAAAGGTGGTGAACTTCACCACACTCGCTGAAGTCAATAGCCCCCAGGTCTCTCATACAGTCTATTCCTGAATTTAATTATTTGCTACTGGTAACAATGTGCTGAACATACAACCAAATTGGTTATCAGCAAAGGTTACATGAACACAGTTTGTATAACATAAATCCACAAAGTTTGGAAGAAAGTAAGCAAAGAAACCAGTGAACTCTTAAGGGGTATTTGTAAAAGTTCATGGGAGTTTGAATAGATTCCTTATCACTGGGAATATTCAAACATAACCCCATTATTTAAAAAAAGGATTAAAATACAAGATCTGTTACCAGAGATCAGCAATTTGAACACTTACACCACACAAAACTTAAAAAAGTATGGTAGCTGGTGAACACCTAGAAAAGCCAACACCAAACTAGTTAAGATCATACTTCAATTGACTGGTCTTTGATCACAGAAATCACAGAATATTCTGAGCTGGAAGGGACCCCCAAGCATCAGAGTCAAAATCTTAAACAGCAAAACTGCCTCCCTGGTGGGAATCGAACCCCCTATCTCCTGCATGAGAGATGGGGACACTCACCACTGTACTGAAGTGGATACAACAGAAGACCCCCGCTTATCCACGGTCCACCCTTCTGCAGATTCAATCCTTTGCTGTTCATTTTTCAGCAAAAACTGGGGGTGTGCACAGGTGCAGAAAATGCCATGAAGGCAGACAGCTCGTGAATAAGTAATTGAGCTCCTGAATATGTAAATAAGCACAGCTCGGGGAGGCAAGGGGAGGGAGCTGGGAGCTGCACCACATCCCACCCAGGATGCATTTAATGTAAATGTGTTTTTGCACAGTTGGCACTGTTCTCTGCTGGGCNTAAGCAAAGAAACCAGTGAACTCTTAAGGGGTATTTGTAAAAGTTCATGGGAGTTTGAATAGATTCCTTATCACTGGGAATATTCAAACATAACCCCATTATTTAAAAAAAGGATTAAAATACAAGATCTGTTACCAGAGATCAGCAATTTGAACACTTACACCACACAAAACTTAAAAAAGTATGGTAGCTGGTGAACACCTAGAAAAGCCAACACCAAACTAGTTAAGATCATACTTCAATTGACTGGTCTTTGATCACAGAAATCACAGAATATTCTGAGCTGGAAGGGACCCCCAAGCATCAGAGTCAAAATCTTAAACAGCAAAACTGCCTCCCTGGTGGGAATCGAACCCCCTATCTCCTGCATGAGAGATGGGGACACTCACCACTGTACTGAAGTGGATACAACAGAAGACCCCCGCTTATCCACGGTCCACCCTTCTGCAGATTCAATCCTTTGCTGTTCATTTTTCAGCAAAAACTGGGGGTGTGCACAGGTGCAGAAAATGCCATGAAGGCAGACAGCTCGTGAATAAGTAATTGAGCTCCTGAATATGTAAATAAGCACAGCTCGGGGAGGCAAGGGGAGGGAGCTGGGAGCTGCACCACATCCCACCCAGGATGCATTTAATGTAAATGTGTTTTTGCACAGTTGGCACTGTTCTCTGCTGGGCCGCAGGAGGGGACAGCCATTGCGTGTGTCTGGATGTAAGAGTGAGAGGCACCTTCCCCCCATCCCCGCAGCTCCCCCCGCAGCACCCTTTGTGGGGCAGCCCCACAGCTCCCGCCTCCCACACCTGCAGGGCAGCGCCCACACTCCCTCCGACACCAGCTGAAAAACCTTAAAAAAAATAAAAATAAAAATAATCTGCCTTTGAAGCCACAGCAGCGGGGCGATGGGTGAGGCTTAACTGCATGAGTTCACTCCCTTTGTGAATTGTGGCCTTCGCACCCTCGTCCTGGATGCATGGACCTGTGATACCCAGGGGCTCACTGTATTTGAATTATCAAGAAGATGCAGGGAAACAAAAGAAGCCCACCCTGGTGAGCACGAAGAATTGAAAGGACTGAACAATTTTTAATACAAGTTATTCTAGTGGGGTTCTTTGAGGGAAAGAAGAGGGAGAAAAGATGGTGGCAAGGAATATGACATCCAAAATTTAAAGTGTGATATAGAAAAAACCAACACCCAAACCCCCTCTTTATTCTTGATCTTGAATATTAATTTAGGGTTACAGACTAACATATGTAATTATCTCAATTTTACAGGTAAGGAGACACATACAGGAAGTATCATGATTTGTCCGGTGTAACAAAGCAGGATCAGTGACTGAACAAGGCTAGAATTTATATGTTTTTACCCTCTTGGTGCCATGCTTGTGTGCTTTGACCTTACCATCTTTCTGTTCTCTCTTAAGATGTCACCAGGTGCCTTCCTAGCAGGCTCAATGCAGCTTATTCGAATTTCCTACCCAAAAGATCTTTCCATCAAAACAGATCACCCAGCGCAGGCTGTCTCACTACACTGACAACCAGTATCCTTGCTGCTAGGCCTACTTTAATCTCAGTCATTAGCACATGCAACTTTCCTGCACTTAGATTTCTGAGTGGCCAATGTTTCAAAGGGAAAAGATGACTCAACTTCCTACTCTGAACAACTGAGTCTACTAACACTGACTGAACTTCATCTTGAGCAAGCTCCACTTTCAAAAGATCCAAACCATTAGCAAGCAAAACCCAAATACACTACACTGAGCCAAAGTGAGAAATTTCACTCCTAAAATGGTTAAAATCTGGCAAATACTTCAGCCATTAAAAGCAGACCTAACATGGATGACACCATATAACATTAGCAGTATAAAAACCACTATTATTCAGGTCTCCTCACAGGGAAAATGACAGCCTCAGATCTTGCTCTCTTAGGACCAGAAAGATGGCATCTTTATGGGGGAATTCTTTATGCTGATACAATAGATAGAAGGAGACCATATAGGTACTTTCTGGAACAGCTTCTAAATAGCTTCTAAGGTTGAGATGTAAAGTGAACCCTAGAATTTCACAGGGCATTGGGTCTCTCCGCCTCGCGCAAAGCCTGTGATCTGAAAAGATAATCGGCTCTTGAACATGCAAGTAAGCCCCGCACATCAGCCACAGAGCACCCTGGGGTATTCCCGGAAGCACCCCGTGCCCTGTGCTGGCTCAGGATAGAGAGGGGAATGGCTTCTGCCACTTCCCAGCCTGCGAAAACCAGGACTCTCGGCTTTTGCCACCACTGTTCCAAGCCCAGAAACACGGCATGAGCCGGTGCTGCCAGGAGCTCTGGAGCCAGCAACCACTGACCACACAAAGCAGAGCAGGGCTGAGCCTCCTACCATTGTTTATATCCTCTGCTGTATCTATGCCGAGGCTTATCAGGGTTGTTGGTTGGTGGTGTGTGTGTGTGTTCAAACATGGCAGTGTGAGAAAACAATCACTCGCCTGTGGCCATGGGCTCCATGTATGCCAGGAAGACCCTGGTTCCCGCAGCACCGTGTTCCATCTGGTCATTGGTGCCTGCAGGGACCAGCTCCTGCTGCCTGGTTTGTGGGACTGCCCGCTGGAAGCCTCTCGCAGGCGGCAAAAGAGACAGTGCCACCCATCACATCGTTACACCCCCTTCCTTGTGGCAGGAGGGGTGGGGAAAGTGGCATGGTTACAAGCAATGGCTGTATCCTCCCTCCTCACCCCCTCCCACCAAGGGTTTCCTGATCGTCGTCACACCTGACTGGCTCACACACAGCACTCTCTCTCTCCAATTGGTGGGAAGACCTGCCAGGGTGAGCACATGGATTGGGGTTGCCATGGCAGCGGGGCATGCTGTGCAGCCACATGCAGAGGAATCCAGCCATGTCCGCATCCTGCCTCTGCCTGGGAGCAGAGCCACGGTGCCAGCCCTGCGGCCATGTCACTGTCCCTGCAGCCAGCCCTGTCCCCACGGGCTGTAGGTGACAGGAGGGACTATTTTTCCCCATGAAGGGGCCAAGCTAAAACTAAACNGAAAGATGGCATCTTTATGGGGGAATTCTTTATGCTGATACAATAGATAGAAAGAGACCATATAGGTACTTTCTGGAACAGCTTCTAAATAGCTTCTAAGGTTGAGATGTAAAGTGAACCCTAGAATTTCACAGGGCATTGGGTCTCTCCGCCTCGCGCAAAGCCTGTGATCTGAAAAGATAATCAGCTCTTGAACATGCAAGTAAGCCCCACACATCAGCCACAGAGCACCCTGGGGTATTCCCGGAAGCACCCCGTGCCCTGTGCTGGTTCAGGATAGAGAGGGGAATGGCTTCTGCCACTTCCCAGCCTGCGAAAACCAGGACTCTCGGCTTTTGCCACCACTGTTCCAAGCCCAGAAACACGGCATGAGCCGGTGCTGCCAGGAGCTCTGGAGCCAGCAACCACTGACCACGCGAAGCAGAGCAGGGCTGAGCCTCCTACCATTGTTTATATCCTCTGCTGTATCTATGCCAAGGCTTATCAGGGTTGTTGGTTGGTGGTGTGTGTGTGTGTTCAAACATGGCAGTGTGAGAAAACAATCACTCGCCTGTGGCCATGGGCTCCATGTATGCCAGGAAGACCCTGGTTCCCGCAGCACCGTGTTCCATCTGGTCATTGGTGCCTGCAGGGACCAGCTCCTGCTGCCTGGTTTGTGGGACTGCCCGCTGGAAGCCTCTCGCAGGCGGCAAAAGAGACAGTGCCACCCATCACGCCGTTACACGCCGTTGTGGCAGGAGGGGTGGGGAAAGTGGCATGGTTACAAGCAATGGCTGTATCCTCCCTCCTCACCCCCTCCCACCAAGGGTTTCCTGATCGTCGTCACACCTGACTGGCTCACACACAGCACTCTCTCTCTCCAATTGGTGGGAAGACCTGCCAGGGTGAGCACATGGGTTGGGGTTGCCATGGCAGCGGGGCATGCTGTGCAGCCACATGCAGAGGAATCCAGCCATGTCCGCATCCTGCCTCTGCCTGGGAGCAGAGCCACGGTGCCAGCCCTGCGGCCATGTCACTGTCCCTGCAGCCAGCCCTGTCCCCACGGGCTGTAGGTGACAGGAGGGACTATTTTTCCCCATGAAGGGGCCAAGCTAAAACTAAACCTCAGAAAAACTTTCCAAGTTGGAGTTAGAGGAGTGTTAACAGTTCAAGCAGGTCCTCACTGACTACAGCACAGGGGTAAATAAGTTACAAAACTGTTTCTGCTGCTGAAGAAACATCATCCTCCTACAGCTGCTGTCCTCTTACAGGAATCAAGATCCTGAAATTGAGTTAGTCTCCGGTCACTTCTCTGCCCGCCAGTGACTTACTCTTGGACTCATTTTCTCCATGTAAAATTTTCCCCAGTTTTGGCTCATGTTACAGTTCATGGGCATGTCACAGTCATGGGTATGTCACAGGTAATAACATGAACTGCCCAAGCAGAGATCTCCTCTGTCTACTCTGGGACAATACACTATTCCACCTCTCTGAAGACCATGAAGACAACAATCCTTCTTGTTTGGCCATGTATCTTACATCATTTGCATTTAAAGAAAAGAATAATCCATCACCAGTACTTTGGGGGAAGACACAGTTTGCCACAGGAGAGGTATTTCTTCCCTCATAAAAGTGTCAAATCCCTCAAATATCTCGTTCAAAGCCTATACTGCTCGACTGAAGAGATTAATGGCAACAGAAGATGGGACAGTTGGTGTAGTACATTTACTTGCACAGGAAGTTACTGCAAGAAGGAAAACAAAAAAGCCACAGGAATCTACGTGACATGGAAGTGAACCAGGATCCAAGGAAACTGTGCTGTGAACTTTTAGCTTTACAGTTAATGCAGTTTTCTGGGACGTGACTCAATGCATGTCATGCAGTGGAGAGCTCTAAGCCAAGCTCCTCAACTGACTATGTATTTTAATCACAATGCTATTAGGCAAAAAGGAGAAGCTGCTACCACTTCCAGCAGTGTTTTGACAACAAGTTCAAAACCGGTAACATGTCAGGCAAGATCAGCACAGCCTTATGGGAAAAAGTAGAAGCATCTCTTTACATGTATGTACCAAGATGTTTCCTAATATGTAATTCTGCTTTAGGCAAAAACTCATTTGTATCGTAACAAATGCACCATGTATCGCCTCTGACTAGGGCATTTCAGACTATGTATTGGACCTGAACGCTTAATGGTCAGGCAATTTCAGGCTAATCAAACCAGGTGCCTGGAATACGTGGTGGTATTCAGAGAAAAGAAAAGCTGACTGGGACTCGCATGCTGGATTTTGTTCTAGTCTCAAGCTAAGAAATTTGGATCCAGCCCTTAAGAGACTACAGCTATTGACTTACCCTTTTGGTCATTCCAGGCCAGAAGATTATGCAGTCTCAATCATTGTACACTCTTGGCTTAGGGCAAAATGTCAGTGTTTATCATCTCCTCAAAATGATTACTCTATTGATCAGCATTAGATTATTCTCTCCTGCATTTCAAAACAAAACAAAAACATGTACTAATCACGCACTGGCACTACATAATAGTGAGAGAGCAATGTCTAGGGATAAATGAAATTAAACAGAGAGCTGTGCATTATCAATGCAGTTTTGGCAATATGGTTCATTTTGACCCATTATATGAATTCCCCATTGATCACAGAATATGCTAAGTTGGAAGGGACTCGCAACAATCATCAAGTCCAACTCCTGGCCTTGATAGGACCATCCTCAAGAGCTACACCATGTGACTGACAGTATCATTCAAATGCTTCTTGAACTCCGTCAGGCTTGGTGCTGTGACCACTTCCCCGGGGACCCTGTTCCAGTGCTCAACCCCCTTCTGGATGAAGAACCTTTTTTCTAATATCCAACCTAAACCTCCTCCGACACAACTTCAGGCCATTTCCTTGGATCCTATCACTGGTCACCAGAGAGGATCAGTGACTGCCCCTCCTCCCCTCACAAGGAAGTTGTAACTGCAATGAGGTCTCCTCTCAGTCTCCTCTTCTTCAGGCTGGACAGACCAAGTGACCTCAGGCGCTCCTCATACAGCCTCCCCTCAATCCCTTCACCATGTGCACTCTCCTTCTTTGGACACTCTCTAATAGTTAAATATCTTTTTAATATTGTGGTGCCCAAAACTGCCACAATATTCAAGGTGAGGCGACATCAGTGCATAGCAGAACCGGACAATCACCTCCCACAACCAGCTGGTGATGCTTTGCCTGATGCCCCTGACCGTTGACCCTCCTGGCTGCCATGGCACTGCTGACCGAGATTCAATTTGCGATCAACCAGGACTCCCAGGTCCCTTTCTGTGGCACTGCCCTCCAGCATCTCATTCCCCAGCCTGTACGCACATCCAGAGTTGCCCTAAACCAGGTGTAAAATGTGGCATTTTCCCTTGTTGGCCTTCATATGCTTGGTGACTTCCCAGTCCTCTAATTTATTGAGGTCTCTCTGCAGGGTCTCCCTGCCTTCAAAAGAGTCAATGGCTCCTCCAAGTTTTCTCCTGCATCCAAATCATTTATGTAGATGTTGAAGAGCACAGGGCCTAAGATGGAGCCTTGTGGAACCCTACTAGTGACAGGTCACCAGCCTGATGTTACCTCACTCACTATTACCCTCTGTGCTCTACCTGTGAGCCAATTGCTCACCTATCACATGATGTGTTTATCCAGCTGGGTACTGGACATTTTGCCCAGCAGGATCCTGTGAGAGACAGTATCAAAAGCTCTACTGAAGTCCAAAAAGATTATACCAACTGGCTTCCCTTGATTGACTAGGAAGGTTACCATGTCATAAAAGGAAATCAGGTTGGATAAGCAAGACTTTCCTATTGTGAAGCCGTGCTGCCTGTGACTAATGACTGCATTGTCTTTCAGGTGTTTCTCAACACCTCCCAGAATAATCTTCCCCGTAACTTTACCAGGCACTGAAGTGAGACTTACAGGCCCATAGTTCTGCACTAAACATTAAACAGAGAGCTGTGATGCATTATCCATATATATATACAAATAATGAAAAGGGGTGTCTGTTTTGATAACACTTAAAATCAGCATTTAAAAATGCACATTAGTTTTTTATAGTCTATAAACTAACGGTTTCTTGCATTGCCTCTGCTCATCATTCTCTGTTATCAGAGAATCCACACAAGAGGCAAGACAAGCAGGCACCTTCTTACTGGAAAATTAAACAGCAGCTATACCCCCCTACCTGTCTGCCTGTTTTCATGAAAACTGGATGAAATCCCTACAGCTTCAAGATTCCCATCTTTAATTCAAATGTGTTAAGGAGATACACCTAGCACAATTAAAGAAATTCTAGCGCCTTAGATCAGTAGACAGAAGTCAACCCCTCAGAACACACTAAAGTTCCAACCACTAAAAAACTACATTATATGAATGAAATGGGTCCAATCCAACGCCCCAATACTCGTTAAGACAAGATAGTATACACACAGAAAGCAAGATCTAACTTGCCTGGCTTTATTTTAAAGTACTCTTGTTTACAGAGCTAATCATTTTTTCCTTATACATAAACAATAGACAGGTAAGTTTATAATCCTGCAACACAATCAACTCTTGTTTTTTTGTTTTCAAGGTAGAAAAATCATTCTCATCACTTCTTTTTAGCAGTACACTTATACCTTCTTCAACAGTCACAGACAGAAGAGCCACATGGATTACTGTTCTTCGGGAAAAACCCTAAAATCAAGGACAGTCAAAAAAATGCCCCAAGTCTAACGCTAACCAAGCCCACTCTCACAGTAAGGGGTGAGGAGGACAGAGGCTGCCCTCCAGTGTTCAATCACCAGAGAACTGTATGTGTATGGATTTTCTGAAGCTCTAACCCAAAGGTACAAGACACATTTGCAAGACCCGAACAGTGAATGGTCTTGGCTCCATGGATGCACTCACAGCAGTGGGAAATACGTCAAAAGGCACATAAACAACAAGAACAGATTTAATCTGACTTCTTCCTCCTTCCATTTATCGACTTTGTTGGGCTAGTTTGGATTTAACATTATGTATCACAGACACGATGATTTACTGACATCTAGATTATGCACATTTACTCACGAGACTGCTAAACATTTTTCCTAAATGAGGGAGAAATCATTAATAGATGGAATTAAGTAAATTCTGCAAACTGTCACAGCTCTGTTGACCTACTGGCAATATTACTGGTGTTGATGGGATCAGGTACGGCATGTTTTGGTCATTAATGAGATGATGAGTTGTGTGACATCCTATGTTATTATGAATGAATTATCTGCATGCATTGAAAAGAGATTCAGACTGTTTAAACAACAAAAATCCCACATCACCAGGTTTCTTTAACACAAGGAGTCAACAGATGACT
Organism: Pitta sordida; assembly: GCA_013390025.1. Classification (NCBI taxonomy): domain Eukaryota; kingdom Metazoa; phylum Chordata; class Aves; order Passeriformes; family Pittidae; genus Pitta; species Pitta sordida. Next base: position 131,788 of record WEKX01028714.1, on the reverse strand, counting down.
ACTAAATTACCAATGGGAAAACATTTTTCTGCAGACCAAAAGCTTTCACAGTATTTCCCCTTCATGCATTTGGGCCTAAATATAGCAAACAATTATTTATCAGGAAACAGATTATTTATCAAACTAATTTCCTCCCCTCCTTCCTTTGCCCGACATCCTAAATGGATCTTCACTCTGCATCTCCAAACGTAAAATCAAAGCTCACATATTATTTTGGTTTTGAATAGTTTTAGGAGTTTCTAAGGTAATGTTTTATTCCAAGAATTTCATAAATTAAATGTCTAAAACTTTGAATTTACCAACGGAACCACTAATTTTAAGGCACCATGATGAATTCTTTAGCAGACCTAAACTTCAGCTAAATAAATAACTTAAATTAGCACAAATACAACCATACTTGATTCCAAAGAATTCATGCATACTGATGGGGACAAGGCAACCGAGCAGTATGATGGGCTAGAATTCTCCATGAAGAGAGATTCAAGTCAGCACCAGTCAGATCCAAGGCACAAGTCTACTATTTTAGACATAGTTCAATGATTCTTACAGACACAAAAGTATTACCTATACATATCCATGTATGTATACTCAACTGTAACATTAACTACTCCCACTCCAGTAGCTCACAGCTTAATATACTCAAACATCCTTTTTTGAAACGAGATTGATATTCCTCGCAGAAAAATCCTTAGAGGCCTATCAAAAATTTTAGTAAGAAAATTAGAAGTCTGTTTTTTACTGTCATTCCTTTACAAAGCAAGGTCTTCTGGAGTCACAGTTACAGGAGATTTTAAGATGTTTCATGATACAGAACAATAAAAACATGGCGAGAGATATTAAGAGTAAGATTAGCAGTTACAAATTCCCAAACTAGATAGAGTGTCTTGTTACTACAAACACTCTCATTTGATTTCCCATAAAACGCAACAGTGAAGAGTGAGTGCAGTTTGTTCAGGGCTAGTAGCCTTCTAAAAGGTGAGAAGAAATGTCTGACCCTCTTTCTTTCAATGCCGTACACACCTTTACCTTTACATGAGCAGTATTCAAGAATTTAGAAAAGCAGAACACATCTTTCGGGATCACAATGAATCACAAGCAGTCACGTCAAGGAGAAGAAAAAAGCCTGACAGCCCTAGGGCTCCTGAGATTGCAGGGCTCAGTCTTGCTGGGTCATCTGCCTCGACCAGAGTCAAAGTGGGAACAGGAACACGCTGTATTAAATCCACCCTTCTCTCCTGCATCTCTCCCCAATGCTCTTCAGCCCTTTCTTCCATCCCATGAAAGAAGCACTGCCACTCTCATGATACAGCACAGGACAAGATTCCTTTCTCTCATCCCAAAAAATACAGGAATAAACTGGAACCAGAACCACCCATTCTACACAAAAATGCATTTTGCATACTTCAAACCACTCTTAAAAGCAAGTTGGTCAAAAGGAGGCTCTGTCAGCAGGCAGAAAGACAGATCTGCATGAAAGCCTAAATCAGCAGGTCTGAACACGAGATACACACACAACTTTTTGAAAGGACTGTTTCAAACACATTTAAATTCAACACATTTAAATTAGTGGCGATCGGGTTATACAGCAGGACAGGACTAGGGCATATATACATCCCTACCTAAGCAAAACCTGTGAAGGTTAACAAAAGATGCCAGCCCACCAAAAAGGAAAACTACAACAGGAAGAACAGACCTTGAATAAAAGTAATGTTGAGGCAGCAAAAGATCAACAGGCTCATAATGCCTCCCTCAAAAGAGTAAGGTAGAAGCAGCCTTCGTAACACAGATATACGCAGGAAACCTCATCTTTGGTCCATTACAAACATGCAGGCTCATGTCAAGATTACCTACCAGTCTGGTACTGTGTGCCAATCAGTGAATATTCCACCTGTACACTGAGCACCACATTCAATGAGATGACCTGCAAGACTGGGAAAATGGCATTCAAGTAACTAAATATTGCATAAAATCAGGTTTCACAAATCCAGCTATCTTCCCTCCATAAGCAACTAAAACAATTATGAATTATGCATTAAATGTAACAAAGGATTCTGAAGAATTAATATAAACAGTACTTTTACATGAAAAATTTTCCTGCAGAAAAGTTAATGCCTAAAAGATTACCTAACACCTTAAAAACAAGTTTCTCGTGGTCATTTCAAGAAGTCTTGATCTAAATTCAGTACCTTATCAGTCTGCACTGTGTGTAACTAAATATGCAAAGCACATTTTCAAATCAAGATACGTAAGAGCTCACTTCCAATGTGAGGGACATGTATTATGTACTATTTTCAAATTTTGAGCGTGATCATCCATAAATATTCAACAACAGAATTATGGGGTAGATCTTTATCTCTATTATCCCCAATTCAGGGGAGCCAGAGCTTCTCTCCGCATTTATTATTCTCAAGGAGGTTCAAGTACACTAATACTGGTGTTCTCAGGCTAAGTAGTTACTCATTTCTATGGACTTCAACCCAGAGATGATGCAGAATGTTACGTTAGATGATAGCACAGGTTACCCTGTGCTCTCCACATCAGATTCCTAATCCTAGGACTACAACTAGGGTTTCTAAATGGGACACTGAGCTTCTGTAAAACCATAGAGATGCTGCCCTCTGACTGAACCTCCTTCTATCAACTGTGATAGCCAAACAGAAAAAGCTGGGAATCCCTGATCTGTACCATAAGATTTCATCTCTTGACACAGATTAACAGAAAGTTAAGCTATTAAACAACATGATTTAACCCTTTTGTCCTTCTGCTATTTTAAGCTAGTTCCAGAATGAAGTTTCTGTAATTTCAATTCACAGGTTCACAGGTGTTCACGAGTTGGAAGGGACCCACAGGATCATCTAGTCCAACTCCCAAGCAAACACCCACCCAGGGATCAGGCCCACGAGCGTGGAACAAGTGGGAATACTAAGTGACCCTTAAAAAAATGCCAAAAACCTAACAAAAATGTCAAAATAAATTAATTCAAAGATAGTACAAAACATCATTAAGTGCTGCAAAGTCGGTATCTTGACATTATGATAGGAAATACAAATTTACTTAATTTCTTCTTATATCATTTACCTTCCCGCAGCTAGCAAGTCATAGTCATCCCTATTCCAGCCAAACTAGAAGAAAAATACAAATATCTTAAGTTATATAAAAGTTTCACAGAGTACAGAAATCTGCACAAAGTCTCTTTGCTGCTTTGAGTAACAATGCATTGTATATATTTTTACATAACTGTAGAAATCTAAATAAAAATTGGCAGGTTTTGCACGTGGATTTGAGTTCCTATACAGCATATGATCAAAAAAGGTGCATTGTATTTCAACTTGCTTCTTATTGATACAGACAAGAAAAAACAGACTCTTAAAAATCATACCCACTCCAAAAAAATTTGAAGTGCAACATTCATATTACTCAAAACCTGCACAACCCAGGTTGCATCTATCTTGTGCCACAGAAATAAACCACTATGTTTTTCCAACTTCTGAAAATTATCAGTTCCTGTAGTACCAGTCATCCTTGACAACAACAAGTGTGCTTTCTGTTGAACTAGATATTTTAATTATTTTCACAAAGCCCAGCCTGGTACAAGCAATACAGTAATTGTTTCTTAATTAGCAACTTGCAGAAATCTCCCTAGAGGGTCTGTCTGGTATAGATAATATAGACGGACAGTTGTTCCTATGAGAATGTTAACAGCTTGGAATAAAATAACAAGTCATAAGGCCAACAATAAATGGGCAAAATTTAATTCTACCTTAGGCAAGTTTAACATGCACGAAGTCAGAACAGTGTGACATTTCAGAAAGTAGGTTTGTAACTAGACACTAAGACTGACCATCGTTTTTTTAAATATACACCAAAAGACAGCGTCCACATTTCACAATGTGTGGTCATTCACAAAAATTAACGAAAACCTATTCAACATACTTCAGAAAACTACATATCCTGCTTATACAGTTTGTTGATTTCCAGGACTTCAAGAAATGCTGCACTGAAACTCGATTACTTAAAATAAAACCAGTGGTTTAGACCAGCCCATGTGCTCGCCCCACAAACCCAAATAAGCTCTACTATCGACACCTTGTGGTAAAGGAAAACATACTCGTTCCTTAACCTTGCACATCAAATTTTAAAGAAGGGTCGGGGGAGGCAAGAATGGTAGGAGTGAAATACTGTTGAAAGCGGGCAAGACTTGCTTAATGTCACCAAAACACTTTTCAGCTTTATGGTATACAAGTTAATAAATGTTCTTACTATAAACTTAGAAGCGAAAGCTAGCATCTTCTCATGCACATAAGAAAAAAATAGACATTTGTTACGTATTTTTAATTTAGTATCTAGATTTTCATAAGGAACGTAGCTTGTCTGACAATCACTGCTGAATATTCATTGACACATATTCATTATCATATGGAAATTAACTTGTACTTACAGAATGAATGAGTGGTCCTAATACAATCCCACTGTCAACACATCGACCCGTCACAACAATATCAGCTCCAAGGTCCAAAGCCCTGCTTATTGGTCTCGCCCTGAACATGACAAAACATAACAGCAAGTACTTTAACTTTTTTAAGCATTTCCTGCCACACACAGGTTAAAAATCACTTAATTGCTTAGGAAATCAATAAAATCAACTTTAACAAGTGATTTGTCATTGTGTACATACAAGAAGAATATTTTACAGAGCAGTCATCAGAACACTATCAAATTCAGGGAGCTAAGTAACATAACTGAAACACTTGTCTCAATGCTCACAGAAACTGTCTCTAACAAAGTACACAGAAGGACACATTTATTATCAATTACAGAAAATAGTGTTTTTCAGAGATTTATTACTCATTTCATTTGTAGATGATGTATAAAGACAGCATTATCACAGAGAAAGCTGGGTGACTTTGCCCTCCAATTTTAAACCTTTCAGGTGAATTCACCTAGGTGTTTTTAGAACTTGGAATATTGACCAACTGCAAAAGCACCGTGCTGTCATTATTTTTGAAGAAATTCTGGCAATAAATTTTCCAGATCAGTCAGGTAAGAGTTGTCCCACTCAAAATTAGCCAGGCTTAGAAAAATTCACCTGGGTGAACTGCTTGAGTTTATACACCTCAGTAAGGAAGCCTTGACCAGACTGTACAGCTCCTGGCCTCTGAATCCATGCTATCTGCTGGATCCTTCCATTTTTCATTAAATAGGCAGCTTAAAAAACCCCAAACACATGTGCCTTGAAGAACAAAGCCAAAAGATTGTTTCTACAGTTTCTATACATTGAGAGCTGGTTTAGTCAAAAGACAAAGGTAGAAGACACAGAAGTTCTCTAAGTGATGTAAACATAAAATGCAGTATTTTTCGCCCCCAATGTAATGCTAGTAGTAAGATACTGGCTAGAGCAACAAGCAAAGATACAGCATAAAAAAACAACCTGTAAGAGAAAGTTTGGGCATAGTGTTAAATAACAGTAACAGGTTACATTCTGCGCAGATACAGGACTCTGATAGCTTAACTATGCAACTGCCTTTAAAAAATGAAAAAAAAAAGTTTGGTTTATAACATTGTTAAAAATGTATGTGAACTCAGTTCACAGAACTCCTAACAGCCCAAATAAGGAAGGACAGAAGAACCACTTCAGAACCCATAATCCAATGCAAATTTTTCAGATGGCGATTACACACTTGAACCAAGCATCAAGGTGTAAATGTCGTAAGATTTAGGGAATTAACAGTGCATCATCTACAGAACTTAAAGATTTCACCCAATGCACTCTGATGTTGACATGTTTTACAGCTATATATAAATTTATCTTTGCTTTATGAATAAACATCCACTGTTGTTGTTGCCAAAAAAAGGTAATTTAGCAAATGAATAATTTAGGAGGCTGGTAATAGCTTTACATTGCAATGCAACTGAAATTAAGGCCTCCATACAGAAAAAACACTTTTACTAGAGAACCAAGAGCATCTGTTAAGGAAGCAGACACAGAAGTATCAGCTTTTTTTCAAAACCAGTAACAGAAAACACTAAAGATTTATTAAAAAAGACTGATCTGTTAAAAAGTTCTCATTTTAGTTCTCCTGTTAGGCACAGCCATACACCACTGCCCATGATGCATTTTAGAAAGTGGAATGATAACAATAATACAGCACAGGACTTTTTACATAAACATTAATATAAAAGAGGGGGGACTGTGTGCACAGACTTTCAAAAAACACCAAGCATAAATGCAGGAGGGATGGTATGCATGACTGACATGGAGGACGGAAAAGCAAAAAACAAGATGACCAGGATCATCAACTGGAAGAGATGCATTTGACCACTGTCTCATTTTTCAGTCTTTCCCCTTTGACAAATCTGAATGATTCATCTGAAGTTGATGGTGACAATCAAAATACAACTGCTCACAAACAGGCAGTCTGAACACCTACTTTCAGAGATGCATGGAAAGCCTCTCCTGTCATATAGGAGGCAAGGGAGATCTTTCAAAACAGTGAAAAGCCAGTTTCAAAAACTTCAACAGTACACAGGCTGACACACAGTTCAGCATAACCGAATGGAAGCTCCTACTACACTCTGAGCATGTCTCAGTACCTGAATTCCTCAGCTGCACTTCTCTAGTGACAATACTGTAAAATACTCCATGCTGCAACAGAATACACACCAGATGAAAAAAAAATTACAATTGTTATAACTAAAGTAAAACCATTTTGGTTTGAATTAAAATCTGAGCATTCGCAGCGCTAAGGTTGGGGAGTTGAATTCAAATTTATTTACAAGTTATAAACAAGTTTTTTTTCTGGTTGCCTGAATAATTCATCAGTGAACCTCATAGACTAGTTGGTTCTAACTGCAAAGAAAAAAAATTCATGTACTCAATGCGTTAAAATTATTTGTCCATAATAAATATAACTTGCTAAAATAACTCACCCAAGATATAAGTTCATGCTGTGAATCTTCTCTGGAAATGGTCTGCCACTCTCTAAATCGGTGATACCAGCTCCTTTTAAGTTCTCTTGCTGTTAGAAAACAAACAAAACACCAAATCTATGAATATTTTGAAGTTTCTGCTGTGAGCCTTTTATTAGTATCAAACAACAGATCCACTTCATAGCAACACTAATCAAAGCACAATTATTAAAATTATCCACAATACAAATCAGTTGAATGGCTAAAAACCTTTGACTCATTTCTAACCATAACTTCTCCAACATGCAGAAAACCAAGTCAGTCTTTAAAATATGCCAGTTCATTCACACATGATCAACTGCAATGAACCAGTATATTTCCTAGGCTTTCAAACTGGCTTTAATTCTGCAGGATTTTGTAAATCAAATCCTGCAAACAGAAATCCTTGTGGGTCCCTTCCAACTCATAATATTCTGTGATTCTGTGAACTGCAATGTGCCAAGGATAATTCTGCAGCTCCATGGGATACTTGGAATAGGTTATTTCCAGAGAGGCAGGTGGGGGGCAGCTGGGTGGCTTTGGCCACACAGTCGGCAGGTTGGCAACCCCGTGGATCGAAGGGACGGTGACTGCACAGGAACAATGTCTAATACTAGTTTACAGATGCAATCTGTAGTGTGGAAAAAAACACTTCCACCCTGAACTAATTTGGTATTATGTGTTAATACGTAATTGAAATCCTCCAAACCACAAGTAACACTTCCTAATGTCATTTTTCATGTTTAGTATCAACAGTAAAAGTTGCCTGTAGTCAGTAAAATCTTTTGTTCCTGTAAGCTATGTACTGACAGCAGCAGAGAAAATGATGCATTTCAGATCAGACACATCCCTAACAAGCTCAAATAATGATCGTTTCACTGCTGCACCAGTACAGAAATTCTGGACAGCAGACAGTAAAATAATTTCAGCAGGGGAGAAGTTTCTTAAAACAAAGTCCAAGCACTGCAAATAATTTGCAAATAAAGAATCTTACTTGATCATCTTCCACACTCAATAGCATGCAAGGAGTAACAGATCCTATGCAGATAAATAATTTTCCAAGTTACAGGCTGAGATTTAACCACAGTGCAAAACTCTCCCCTCTTAACCACTAGCAATGTATAAACTGTCTTCGCAGTACTTTTTCAGGTAGGGACATTTTTTACAGACTCCATAGTTAAATGATAATTCTTCAAGTCAAAAATTCCTACATACTTCATAGTTCAATTTTATTATTTTAGTATTTAAACTTCAATCCTCCCACTTAACACTAACAAAACAGGTGTAAACAAATTAGGTACTTAAAACCAGAAAACCAGCTACGTGCAAACAAAGCAACATCAGGAAATGCCTGTAAACTACTAAAAAAAAGTTAAACAGGATAAACATTTGAATGCATGGTAAATACAACATATTTAGAAGATTTCACATCTAGGATTATTTAGTTCAGAAAGAAGCAACAAGTAACAGCACATACTAGCTTCTCCTGAAGATTAGACAGACCTTACATCATATTCAGTTTGCTTTAAATGGCTAAATACCAGATCCTTAACTTCACAAAATTCATTCCCATTACATATCAAACATAAGATGTCTCATGATTTGTTTTCATGCATCAAAAAACTAAAAAGAAAATTAAAGAGCATTTCTAGACGCTTTTAAGGGTAGAAGACTACTGCATAGAGATACACAAAGGTTTCCATGCTATACAGACTAATGCTACTCAGGCTTAAGACAAAGCAAAATACAGNGACTGAGGTCACGGTAGTTTCTGCGCACGCACCAGGTCCCACAACGGCTGGAAAATCAACAGCGACTATGGGATCCCACAAATTACGGACCGTGACTATACAGAGGATCACTGTACCTCACTCATTAGATCATCTCCAGCAACCACAGCTATTTTCAAATCAACATCTGCTTTCTTTGCCACCTCCTGAAGGGCAGCTGCACAAGCAAGTGGATTAATTCCACCAGCGTTACTGATGACACGAACACCTAGTAAAAAAAAATTCAAAAGGCAGCATCAACAATCACTTGTATTTTAAAAACTTAAAGTGTGCAGAAACACATGCAAGGTATCATCTTTGCAAGGTGGTAGACATCTAATCAAGTAAAACACTAAAACCACATTAAAATACGAATCCCATTTAACCTCTCAAAGGATCAGAATAAGCCAATACAAAATTGTTTACAGAAAAATAATTGTTATAGGTAACTGCTCATCTTTCCTTCATGCATGGAAGGAGAAAATTACCAAAAGGACATATATGAGGCAGACAGAGAGCAACAAAAACGTCCAAGAGGAACAGTATTGGATACCAGTCATTCAAAAATTCACGCTCTTCAAATAGCTGCATTTCAGTAGAAATATGCAGCTAACTATAAATTACATACATTACTTTTGCAAGGCATTAGGGTACTCAGAAGTCATTCCCTTGCTCCTCTAAAGCTCAGAAAGTCATGAAGCTGTACTAATGTAAACCAAAAACAGTGATCAGAAAGCGATACTGTAGAACTCTACGGGAATGTTGAGTAACTCTTAAGCAACATTGAAAACATCTAGATCTCAAGTTTTAACAAAGATCTGTAAAACAACCTCCAGTTCACAAATAAAAGCTACAACAGGAAATGCATGGACATATATATGTATTTTTATAATTACAACAAACATTTTAAATCAGCTCCATTTAAACTTCACCATCAGACCTGTAACTTACATCTAACAAAATGGGATTTTTTTAATAGAATCCTAGAACAGTTCGGGTTGGAAGTGACCTTAAAGATAATCCGGTTCCAGCCTCCCTGCTATGGGAAGGGTCACCTTTTACTAGACCAAGTTGCTCGAAGTCCCATCCAAAGGCTCCCACTTCCAGGGATGGGGCATCCACAACTTCTCTGGGCAACCTGTTCCATTGCCTCTCCACCACTGCAATAAAGAATTTTCCCCTAATATCTAATTTAAACCTACTTCCCCTTTAGTTTAAGGCCACCTCTCCCTCTCCTTGTTTTATCACTACATAACCTTGGAAAAACTCCCTCTCCAACTCTCCTGAGCCCCTCTTTAGCTACTGGAAGGCTTCTACACGGTCTTTCCAAAGCCTTCTCTAGGCTGAACCCCAGTTCTCTCGGCCCGTCTTCATGAGCAGGTGAAATAAATAACATACAGACTCATGCAAAGAGCAGCATACCTTTCCTGTGAATATCTTTTATATACGGAGCCATGGCAGTGGAGATAAAATCCGGAGTGTATCCTAAAACCTGAAATAATTAAGAGCTATAACCATTTCTTAGGGGTACGTCAACCCAATCCCTTTCCTTGATCAACAGAGAAAACAGGGAAGAACCACCACCTCCGAATTGTTCGGATAACACGATGGAAAGTTACATGAACGCTCTTAAAACTGAACAGATGAAAATAACCACACGCAAGTAAGAAGGATGTGGAAGGAATCCTATCACCGTAACCAGGCATGTCTTAGACTCCGGGCGTGACCTGAGCTCAAGGAGAGCTCGGGAAGCACCGGAGCGCGCACCCGCCCCGGCCAACCCGGCACCGGCGCCACTCACCGGAGACCGGGCCTTGGCGGCCGTCAGCAGCGACATGGTGATCTCGGACAGGTAATCGAAGACGAGGAAATCCAGCTTCCCTCCGTACAGCAGCTGCGGCACTGGCGGGGCAGGGCAGAGCTCGGTCAGCACGGCGGTGCCCCCGCTCAGGCCCGGCCGCTTGCGCAACGCGGCTGTACGCGCCGCCC